>JAYMTH010001856.1:0-13773 GCA_036897465.1 Pelargonium australe | reverse complement strand
GCCGTGCTCCGCCTCAGTTTCTCCGGCTTCAACCCTCAAAATATTGTATTTTGGGGCTCTTTTTTCATCTCCTGCGTCGCACCCCTACGCCGTTTTCTCCACCGGCAACCTCATTGGTGTCCAACGTGACCCACCTCCTCGGGTCCCTCATGGTCATGCTCACGCTTTTCAACAAACGAGACCCCCTTTCTCGTTTCTGTCAAGAGTGCTCACGTTCCTCTATGGAACTTCACGTTTTTTCATTCATGTTGTAATTTTTTAATTCTTGGGTGTATGTACCTTCATTCCCTTTTGGGAACTTTCATCAATTCAAATGGTACTTAATTTGCTGATAAAAAAAAAAAATTCGAAACAATATAGAATAATTTGGGGATCAAATTGAAACAAAGATTAAATTGAGTACTAATGTGGAGCAAAATAAATAATTGAATGAGCAAAATGAAATATATTTCCATTGATATGTATAGTGATGAGCAAAAGAAGGGACAGTCACACCATGGACCAGCCAAGCAAGTAGCTGTTGGGTTTGGCTTTTACCAATAATGCAATGCAATTTCATCAATCAATGATCTCTCCCATTCCTTTTTCACAAAACAAACACCAAAAAAGGACACACATTTTCAGAAATTTTATTACACTTTCTCTTGTATCTTTCAAAGTAAAAAAGTTTCACTAATTTTTGGTTTTGTTTGGTCTTCATCTTATAAGTATTCATCTTCACCATGCCACATTTATTCACTTTTGAATGTTATGTTTGGGTCCCCAAGAATATGTAGAAATTACGAAGATAGTTTAACTGGTTACGATGATTGTACAATATCACATTCGATTATTTTTATCAATTGAGCTACTCAATATATTGATTAGCTTTCTCATTTGACCCAAAATTCATTCATCTGTCTCTGTCGAAGTTTAATCCACAAGAAAATGCGTTTTTTTTTTACCATTGACTCATCCTCTACATGACACTCAATTTCATTCTACTATGCTCGTTTTTTTGAACGATATACAATTAATTGGTCACCTAAAACTCCACTATATTATCACCACAATCAAATTTAAACTATATAAAACCAAAATGACGATCTAGCTACGATGTGTCTATTTGACTAAAATTGGCTAAATCCAAACTATTTTGGTTCAATTTGCCCCAAATCAATCATGGAGCATCCAACATGACACACGATCCACGCAAATCGAATCTATATGAGGAGACATCGGTCAACCCGGTCCATGATCCGACTAAGTCAACACATGTCTAGGTTCGACCTATCTACTTCATATTATTATTCATCTATCACATTTGATGCGTATGCGTATCCACGACTCACGGTATAAACCGAACTGGACCGAGTCTATTATTGATTTCCGGTCCAACCGGAAGGTCCAGTTACATCAATTAAAATTGTCTTGCAACCAGATGAAATCTGACGCCGTCAATTTGGATTTGTAGAAACTATATTTTGAACCCACAAGCAGAGGATAATTACCCAACTGGGTTGCATGTGGAGTGCCACGTTGACACCTCCCTTCGTTGCCGTCTTTGATCGGAGGTTGTAGAAACCATTCTGTAAACCCGAAAGCAGAGGATAAAAACCAAGTGGGTTGCATGAGAGTGCCACGTGGCCACCTCTCTTCGGTGCCAAGCTACAGATACAAAATGCTCAGTACTTGCTCTCTCTACATTTCTCAATCTCTGGCACATTCTTCTTCTTCTCCTCACAATATATTTATATATATATATATATACGACTTCTCCTTTTTTCTCTCTCTAGGGTTTCATGATTCTCTCTCTCTTTCTCTCTCCTCTTCTTCTAGAGAGAGAAACTTCTCAGCTGATTGGCTGATTCTGTAATTCTCTCTGTTTTTGTTGCTTTTTTCTGTGTCATCATTCAGATTCGGATCAACCGGTCTGAATCATCGATTGCTTGTTTGTTCTCTCGATCCGATCCGATTCGTTTCTGGAGCTCAAATCGACGGCTTGTGGCGGAGATCTGTGTAATTTGGTTATCTGCTTTTGGTAGCGATTCTGATACGAACATGATTCAGGTGTCCTGAAGGTATGACCTTGATTTGGTTGTGTTTCTGTTTTTGATAGATTTGTTGGTCGATTGTGTAGGTTTTTGTGCGAATATTTCGTTTGGATGAGGTGAAAAGTTAAAAAAAATTTGGATTTCGTGTTTTTGTTTTGTTGCTGTAATTCGATTCAATTTGATTACGAAATTTTGCTTTAAGATAATATGATGTTCTTAGATTAGATTTGAATAAGATGAATCCGTTATTAGGAAGAAATTAATTTCTCTGAAATGTTAACCACATTGTGTTGTCAGCGAAATCAGCTACTTTTTTGAGTTGAAGAAGAGCTCAATTGGATTGTGTATGTTCTACTGTATTTTTTTTTGTTGGATTCTGTTTTAAGATAATATGATTTTCTTAGATTAGATTTGAATGAGGTGATGAATGTGTTATCAATTCAATTTCTTTGAAATATTAACCACATTGTGATATCAACCAACCCTTCAACTTCTATGAGTTGAAGAGCTCAATTGGATTGTATGTTCTGTTGTATTTTTTCTTTCTGTAATTCATTTCAATTTGATTTGGAGATTTTTTTTGTTTATGAAGTAAATATGATTGTATTAAATTCAATGTGAATTGGATGATGAATCTCTTATTAGGAAGAAATTAAATTCTCTGAAATATATTGAAAACATTGTGTTATCAACCAAATCAGCAACTTTTTTGAGCTGAAGTGCTCAATCTGATTGGTTTTGGCGCCATTTGGGAGGTTATTTATCATATTTTGTGATTAATTATCGTGTTCTTTGACAGTTGCTGTTTGGATTGAAGATCCATCGGAGTTGTTATTTAGATGGTATACAGCAGTTGCATAAGGAATTTGATTGTTCAGGCTGCGCATATTGGGACAAAAGCCAATCGGAGCTTGCAACTGAGCAATATCAAGAGGAGTTTGCATGCTAGTTTGTGGCCCAAGAGCTTAACAAATTCGTGGAATTGTAAATTGGGGAGCTTAAGGATGATGGTTGATACACCTGTAACTGGAAGTGTAAAACGAGGACCCATGGCTGATGTCCTGTCAGAGAAAGATGAGGATGGTGGTTATGCCAGTGGAGGGTGGAAAAGGTGATAATGGACTGCTAACAAGTAACATCTAACTGTGTTGCATTTTGTTGTGCTGAGTCAAAGGTAGAAACTTATGAGAAAGATTCAATATGTGAAGTATTTAGACAAAATGTAATTGTTGACAATTCTCAACAGCTAGGACAAGATTTTTATAATTTTGTCGAGATGTACGTATGGCCCACTTTCTGGAGTCTTTTTCTTCTCTTTGTTTTTTTTCCCTTCCCAAAAGGACTTGAATGTTAAATGAGAACAGTGTTGAATGGTCCAAAATTGTGCAAGGCAGGTTAAATTTGATAGTTTACTTGATTATCTCTAATATTTTGTTTTCCTTATTTACAGTGAAGATGGGAAACTGAGCTGCGGATATTCAAGTTTTAGGGGAAAGAGAGCCACCATGGAGGATTTCTATGATATTAAACTGTCCAAAGTTGATGGGCAGACAGTCTGCCTCTTTGGAATATTTGATGGTAGGATTTTTACTCAACATCTATTGGCTTAGAGTTAGAGAAAACATAAAGTCATGGGGTTACATATTAAGCCATTTTGCTCCAGTTAAATGGCGTATCAAATGGTAACAGAAGAATCAAACTCCTGGATGGGGGTTAATTTGGAGGCTGAATTGGTATTTGATACATGTAAATATATAGTCTTCAGATTAATCAAGTGAAAACATTATTTTATTGTTATAGAGAGGTGTTGCCCATTCAAATGATTGGGTTCTGCACTTGTTCACATAATTCACTTGTCTTGACATTTCAGGATTGGACATAGTTATAGGTAACATGATTTACTGTTTTATCAATCCTGTCTCACTACAGGTCATGGTGGTTCTCGTGCGGCTGAGTATTTGAAGGAACATCTCTTTGAGAATCTGATGAAGCATCCACAATTCATAACAGATACCAAATTGGCCATCAGTGAGTTCAAATTTTCAACCCTTATATTTAGGCAGCAATCGGCATGATTTTGACTATAGCATACCCTCCATTTTGACCATTTGAGTGTTCTGATGGAGGATCTCATGTATATACATTGTTTTTATGAATTCCTGGGTTTGCTGGCTTAAAATAAACAAAGTTGCAGTCCATCTGTCTTCTTTGTTCACAGGGTGTGGGATCCTGCCTGGAACAAATATGCTTTAACCCTTGTTTGTGTCATCTAGTAAACTCAATAAACTTGCAGGTGAAACATATCAGCAGACTGATGCAAATTTTTTGGATTCTGAAAGAGATACTTTTCGAGATGATGGCTCAACTGCTTCTACAGCAGTGTTGGTTGGTAATCATCTATATGTTGCCAATGTTGGAGATTCACGGACTGTAATATCGAAGGCTGGCAAAGGTATTAATCACATGTGTGTATTATTAATCAAGTGGATATTAATAATATTAGAATGACAAGTAAAATTCCTAAAAGCGCCATATTTCTTCCATCTGGACAGCTATTGCTCTCTCTGATGATCATAAGCCTAATAGAAGTGATGAGCGGAAGAGAATAGAGAGTGCTGGAGGTGTTGTTATGTGGGCAGGTAAACCTTTTCTTCATTCATATGACTTTATACTAAAAATGAAGTTTATTAATAGGTATGCATATTTCTCCAAAAAAGAATAATATCTGGTAATTAACTTTGAGCCATGTTGCAGATTTCAATCTCACATTTTCTCTTCCCATTATTGTCATCATCTTTTTGTTATATTATGTTAGGTATATTTCTCTTTCAGCTTGTCAAACAGAAATATGCCATTATGGGAACATAATTTCTTGCAGATTAGTTATCTAGCATCATCTGGTGGGCTTGTAATTATTTGTTTCACTTCTTTGATGCTCTCATGTTCCAAGTTATCTGAATAATAGTCTCTCTGTGTTTGTACTCTTGGCACCCTAGAACATGCATGAAAGCTGAACATGTATGTATAATCTTAGGGTTAAGCCTCTATAAAATGGTACACTTTATACAAGGGTCAAAAGAATCTTGATTGAGCACAGATGCAGGGATTCTTACTAAAGTTATCAATGCTATAATAATTAGCTGATGGATTAATATCATGTGCATTGTTTTTAAATTTGGCAACTGTTTTTAGTATAAGCGACATCATTGTCTCTTTGGTGGTTGATGGTGACTGAAATTAATATGTAAAGCAACTAGCCATTTTAGCTAATTAGCTTTACTTCTTCTTGTCCTTGATGGAAGGGACGTTAATTGGTTATTCATTACAGTTATACTTGTCTTTGTCAGGCACTTGGAGGGTAGGCGGAGTTTTAGCTATGTCTCGTGCTTTTGGTAACCGCATGTTGAAGCAATATGTTGTTGCGGAACCAGAAATCCAGGTAACTCTCGAGAACAATTATATGGATATGCTTGTTTTATATTTCCTCGTGGGCATCTTTCTTTAGGCGTTTATTGAACTGTCTAAAGCAACATCTTTTCTTTACAATATCACATAATGAAACCAGTTACTCATTTAATGTTGACGTCTATATTTCTTGTTAGAGTTAGTAGCATATGGAAGATGCTCTCTCCGTGTGATTTATTTTGTTGTTTGTATAACATGGGTCGTACTGTACGATGTTGATTATCCCATGTGCTTCTTGAATATTTTCAGGATCAAGTACTGGATCAAGAATTTGATTTGCTTGTGCTCGCTAGTGATGGATTGTGGGACGTGGTGCCCAATGATGTAAGCCTTCTTCTCCCATTCTTATCACGTGCACATGAACTCATGCATACAGCATATATATGTAAATCACCGCATAAGTTTTGGATGCACGTTGTCCAATCATTATCTGCCTGTGATATACAAAGACGGATTTTAGACTGCACACAATCAATAAGTTTTCTACTTGATTTGTCATTCCGTGCTGCAAATGTGTTGCTTGAACCCAAAGAAATGGGCAAATATACCCAACAAGGTATGATAGGACTTGGGCCCGACCATTAATTTAGTAATAATCAGGTGTTGCTCTTTGAAGCAGCAACAGATATAACTAGGGTTGTCAACCGGTCCAAACCAAAACCATAATGTGCCAAATATGATGACATTGGGCAGAACAAGAAGACTGAAATTTCAAAATGTGTGGACTGTAGGCTGGACCGATTGACATCTGCATTTTCCAGTCTGGTTCGGTTTGTTTAAGCTTTTTTAGACGGCTTGGCCATTAGGCATTGGTGTTTGAAATTGTTTACACAGTGTGGTGTGGTCTCTGATATGCAACGACTGTAGGAGTCAAAATTGTCTCCCTACCATTGGTTCCATGCTTGTACGTGATTCTGTTATTTCTTGTACTCACTTATCTGTCCATGTACCTCGCTTTTCAGGAGGCTATTAATCTTGCCCAATCTGAAGAAAAACCCGAAGCAGCAGCTCGCAAGCTAACTGAGGCTGCATTCACTCGGGGAAGTGCTGACAACATAACGTGCATCGTGGTCAAATTCCACCACGAGAAAGCCGATCCAGCCAATCCCGACAATGCAGCCAGTCCCCCGAAAGAGTAGGAAGTTCAAAACATGCAGCCAGCCTGCATGTAGTTCGATCATCCCAGGTAATTTCATGTTCGGAATCTGCACATGCATTGCACGATGGCTGAATGTGCATATCATCAGCATGGAGTTATTTGTTTATTCATTGGTTTTGTTTCCTAATTATCGTAATTAATTATGTCTCTTCTCGATCTCATGGATCCGGAAAAAAAAAACAGTGAATTTTTATTTTGTTCTATTTTATTTTCATTCCAGTACTGTCTATATGTCTATTTGTACCTACCTGGCTGTAGAGATGTTGGGTATTTTTGTGTTTTTATCTGATAAATGCAATTTGCTTCTCTATTCTCAAATGTCTCTAAGATTGGTCCATTGAGAAAATAAGCTTTTAGCAATTGGAGTTTTGTTATCTTAGGATCCTATCACTCCTTGAGATAATTATAAAAATCAAGATAATTATGATGGCTTATAATATTCATGATAACCTTATTATACAGATAACAATGAAAGTAAAAAATAAATAAAATGAAAATGTCATTTATCTTTATCAGTTTATTCATCTCCAAAAATCAATTAATGCGAATTATATTTTTGAAAGAAATTGAATTCGAACTATAGTAGGCACAAGAACTTCAAACCCGACCTATATTTTTACAGATTTGGATTGTATGAAATGGTTCCGATCAAATTTAGTCATTTTCTGCCTAATAGACCCACAAGAAACCACATTTTGTAAAACCCGAAACTCAAACGAACTGCATATCTTTCTGGTCGGGTTCAGATTATGCCTTTTCAACTAAATTCAGAACAAGAATACCCAATTGCAATTCAAATGTTTTCTCAATGGTCTCCATGAAGATGGGTTTCTCTCACAATCTGCATTTGGCTTCTGAGAAATTTGCAGTTCTCAATCAAAGAAACCGATTTTTACAGATTTACTGAGCATCGACTCCTTGAACTCCTTGCAATTTTAGCCGACACGGCAACTCCTTATAGGAGAAAGTAGTGTTACCAAACAAGCCCTAAATCTGCAATACAGGCATGAGCTTCACAAGACATGATCAAAACTGCCACTAAATTACATAACCTGAGAGAGATAGAGACAAGAGCAAGAACCAGATCACTATAAAATGTACCAAACCTTGAAATTTACAAGCCCTTAGAGGGCAAAAATATTGTACTGCTTCAAGAAAACCATTCAAATCAAGTCTGATGAGAAATTATATAAGCTAAGTTACTTTACAACTATCCCTCCTCTCTGATCCTACAAACTAAGTTTCAAATCCGAGCTCATTGAAAATCAAATCTCCCTTCTGATTGAGTCTCTGGATCAGCCACTGCATCCGGGTAGAAACCCCCTCCTGAAGTAACAAAAAATTTGAAAATTTTGTCATATCGATCTATCTATTAACAACAAACAAGGCCCAGTGCCCGAGGCTCTCACTGTTGGGCGTTTAGGATGTTTTCCTGACTCGAACACATGACCTCAAGGGAGCAACGTCAAAATCAAGAAGCAAATTATTAGACTAAAGGTGGGCCCATGCACGAAGCTCCCACCATTGTGGAATCTAGGTTGTTTTTCTGACTCAAACCCGTGGCCTCGAGGTCACAAGGACTCAAAATATGGCCCAATCCATGAGGCTCACACCATGGTGGAAATTAGGTTGATTTTATGTCTCAAACCCGGGAGGTCGAGGTCACAAGGTGTTGCCTGATCTGATCTGCAATTCTTTCATAGCAAACCCAAGTAAAAAGTTAATCAGCCTATTTTGAGCGACCCAAATCCTGCCAAAATGTGGGTCAGGTTCCGGGTGCCCGTGGGTTTGGGTCCAAATTACCAGCTCTACTCACACAGGCACACAGCATCAACCATACGTTTACCATTGATTACTAAATACGCAAAAACTGCAAATATAACTAAATACGCAAAAACAGCTTAAAGAACAATTTGGTGCAAATATAAGCTGCATCTCACCTTCCAAGATGGGCAACTCTTGATTTGGATTTATGAAGCTCGAATCCCAGGGCCCATTAGAAAATGACTCTAAGTAACCGTCACCAATTCCAGTTCCACCGTTTGGTTCAAGCGGTAATCCTTCTGGGCCGATCATACCACATCTAAGTGTCGAATGAAGAGCTGAGTTGTCAATACCTAGATCCGGTATGTCCGTAGAAGCGAAAGGAAACTGGCCGGTGATTGCGGAATTCAAAGCCATCTCCGACTTGACTTCACTACTTGAGTTAAGAGGTAACATTCTATTCATCATCAAACTGCAAAACAAGGAGCAAAGCAGAAACAATTCACAAGGCAGCAATAATAATAATAAATAAACAAAAAATTATACAAAAGAAAGCATAAGAAATGACATAATGTGCTCGGAAAAGAAAAAAACTAATTAGAAATATTTACATCTTGCTATGAAGGTCGACATTTACTCTACTCTCACTTCCAATAATATTATAATGTTTCTCCATAATTTTTTTCGCATGTTAACAACCTACTACCATTTTCTAAAATGTAGAAGAGTAAAATGTAGGATCGACCAACTTGTTTTGGACAAGGAAAAAATGCTAGAAAAGAGAGCTCTACAAGAACCCATCAAGGAATACAACAGTGCTTGGATCAGCAAGGAGAGAAGTATAAAAGCCACAAAATTTTGACAAGTTGTACTCACTTCGTCATATAAATGAGTGTCCATTTATTTACAGTTGAACTTTCTCTTCTACCCTCATGTGCTCTTGTGATAAGAAACTCAAGAAGCTCTAACTAACTTATCTGAGCGATATTGTCGGTAATTCACACATAACTAAGAAAGTGGAGACTCATTTTGGAAAGTTGGATAATGTGGACTTAGTTGGGATGGAGTAAGCTATAAAATGAGTTAGACGGCCCCTCACGGGCCATTACCACTATAAAAGAAACATGAATGGAAAAGTTATATAAAATAAAGGAAAAGTGTGATGCCATACTCGTTCCCATACAATTGCATCTGATGGGCATTGCTTAAGTCCGGGACTCTGTTTAAACCATGAAAGCCAGACATATTGCCAGGGTAATCAATCTGGTGTTGAACTGTGGACGGAATGAGGGGCTGCTGCAGAGGAGCGTAACCCATAGATAAGTTGTTGACTGCACTACAAAAAAAACAAAAGGTTATAAGTTAAAATAATAATCTCAACACTGTAATGCTAAAGACTAACAAGGTAAGCCACAAAGTCTCTTACAAGGAATCAGAGGCCCTAAAATAACAAGTTTAAAACAAAGAACAGTAAATATCAAAACAGTGAGATAGTCCGGTAGATATTTCCAATCCCTAGCAGATCAATACATTAACTAAAACATTTGAATATAAGAGAGATAAAGCTACCGATAAAGTTTATTCTTGTACAAAATGAAGAGAACTACACTTTCTGGTTACTTGCAGTTGTGTCTTCTACAATTTTCTTTTGTTTTTTGTTTAAACACTAAAATTAGCAATGCTGATGAATTTTAGATGCACAAAATGGTGCTCTTGTTGTAGTGCACATGTTATATTGAGAAAAAAGATATCGATCTTTGAAAAATATCTAAAACAATTATAAAATCGATGACCCATAAACAGTTTGTTTAAGTTTTAAGGCTATGACAATTTTCCAATTTAGGAGAGCATATTTAAAGCATCCAATTTATTCAAGAAACTGACAACAAACAATCAGACAAAAAGTTAATGCTTCATTTTTTTTTTTTCTGAAAGTCTAATGTCAGCATGGTTCATACAAGAATAAGGTAAAATGTATGCTTGTCATCTGAACCGTCGCCGTATATTTGAACATTGAGTAAGCTTCATGGAAGAAAATTACCGGGCATCTGATGACTTCCATTCTGACCTGGACCCAATGAGAAGTTTTTGGGACTTAGGTGATTCATGAGATTATATTGCTTCTCGAGTAATTCATTGAAAAAGAGGATTTGTCTTTTCAGCGATAGCCTTGTGTAGTAGACCTGAAAAAAGTCCGGATTTTCGTCTTCCAGTTTCTGCCATACTAAACCAAGGAAACTAAAGTGATCAATAACAAATCTATTAGGTGAAGAATATAACTACTGAAATGTGACAAGAATACAAATCCGCATTTCAAATCTGAATAAAAACAAAGCATCTTATTGACCCAAATTTTTATTTTATGATTTGATGACAATGACGATCAAAGTAATCGCTGAAAGAAAAAGATGGGTACTATTTGAAACAATGATTACCAATTAAAGATAGCTAATAGAAACTATATACACTGACTATATCACTACTACAGAGCTCATAATACTGAAACAACACCATTACTATTACATCAAATTCCCTTTATAGAAGGAACACATCAACTCGTCAAATTTCCTTTTTCGAGTTGGGTCGGGGGGCAAAATCCTAACCTGGCCCACAAAGAGTTTTGGGTTGCGATTTTGCATAGAAAATGTACGGGTTGACTGGCCTGACCCAAATATTAATTGGGTCTTATGTGACCTTAACCCACAAAATGCAGGTCAGATTTGGTTACCCACGGGTTAGGGTCCAAATTGTAAGCTCTAGGAAGCAACAACACATTTCACCATTCACAGATGATTAATGAAATTTATGAGAAATGGCTTACCCAAAGTTGTAACTGTAGGATCTATTTGTAGATTATCAGAGAGAAATTTCAACACCTCATCTTTGTTCATATATAACTGCATACACCGTTCAATCAAATTTTTTACCTACAAAACAATTTCAACGAGGCGAAGTAAGAACATGATATGAACTATTTAAATTGCATTTGTGTAAGCATCAGCCATACAGCTCGAAATAAATATCACTTCAACATACAATGTCAACATTTTGAAGTTTATCTTTCTTGATTGAATCAGGTATCTGACTGCTGTCTACCAAAGGAGCTTCAGGTACGATATTATGCTGGTCAAAATTTGGATCACATGATACTTGTGATGGGAACTGCGTTCCAGTTGCGCCTTGTGAATCCTGCAAAGTCCTCTTTGTCAGAAATATGAACCCAAAAAAGGAAGAAAATTTATAATTGCATAGCCAAACAAAGGCTCAGCAACATATAGAAGAATCCTGTTACAATCATACGGTGACGCTATTAAGGTTTACATTGGCCAGTTACTGTTTTAGAAAAACAAATAAAAGAGAGATGCATGAAGACCAACAGCCAAGGTCATTACCATGAGAGAAATCAACTATTTCCAGCTTTTATCAACGTTTCAGGTTGAAAAGACATAATCTTAACCCAACCCACAAGAGTTGCAGGTTTTACATAGAAAATGTACCAACTAGAGCGGGCTTACTCGAGGCCGACGAGACGCGCACTTTTCCCACAGAAAACCCTACATGAAACTGAACGGGTCTATATTATGTGAACCAAAAACGTAGGTTGGATTTTGGGTTTTGCGAGTTCGGATTCAAATTGCCCGCTCGACTTCAATCAGTAGTACCACAATTTTCTAGCATCCTAGGACACTGGAATCCATTGTGTTATCTGAAAATTTGTACATTCACACAATTACACTAACCATTGTGTGAACTGTGACCAGAAAAATTATCCAGGTATATTCTAGACTTCTGATCTTAGATAAGAGTTCCAAAGGATGTGTTAAAGGCTACAAAATGGTTCTAATGTGCCACATTATGTGGTTATATATGTATTGCATTCTTCTAGTTTCAGGCAAATAATCCAAGGTCTAGGAAACAGTGTCTAATAGAATGTAACAGTACTGAATTATAGTATGTCCACAGCTTATAGCACTGAAATCTCAATTCCAAAGTTCTCATCATTAAATGCTTGAACCTAGTCATTAATGGGTTTGTTGTAAATTTTACAAGTTTGAACTAATTTCTTAGAGACACAATGAAAGGTAAGTGAAGGAACGCTAAAACCTGTGATGTATTCATTTTGATTCACCGCATGCTAAACACGTCTGCCTGATTGCGTCAAAGGCTTTTCTAGGAGCTCAAGATGCGCACTTCAGAAGGGACTGAACAATCCCTGAAAAGTCCACAAGAAAATAGTGTTAATGGATGACTAATATATGACCAAGGAAGTAAAAAAAATATCCTTCTTATTAATACAGGCACTTGGTAGTACAAAAGAAAAACAAAACAACGAGAGTAAAAACAATGATATGTGAACGCTCGAAAAGTTGAGCAATGTATATGTAACAGCACACTTAGATGCCCGATCAAAGCTGAATGTCCTATAATAGAAAATGGATTTGTTAAAAACACAACGGCTATTTGACAACACTATATCAGGATATTTTTAATGATGATGATATTTGAAGATAACACAGAATCGATCACATGCCACGAGTTTCTGCAATGGCTTAAAACTTCAACGATACTCCAAAAGTAGATGATTAACTTATACTGTCAAAATCCTACCTAAAAGACAATAAAGCCTCTCAATCTCCATGACAATTCTCTACACCTAACAGGACAATAGAGCTCATTAAACAAAACTGTAAAACTAAAAAACTTCTCATTTGCAAAAAAAAAAAAAAACTAAGATTGATAAAACAAACATGTTATGAACAGTGATTTTTGGCTCTTATTCATATTGATAAAGATTAATTCAGATACAACAAACAAACCATATTTAATTGCATAAAACAAAATACAAATATAAAGACTACAGCCTTTTTGGGGTGTGGTGTTTACCATAAACAAGAAAATAAAGAGCTTTCAACTATACTACATTTTCTCAGCAACCAAACAAATCAAATTCCAACAAGAAAAAAAAAACATCATCATCACAAGAAATATTCCAAATTCAGAATCGACCCTCTATTTGGTCAGGCAAAAAACGCCTGCCCATTTTCTCAGCAGCTAAACAACTGATCAATGAACCCTAAAAAACAGTAAAAACAAAGATCACAGAGTAAAAAAAGGTACGGACTTTACCAGAATTAAAACTGAACAAAGAAGAAGACTAGTGAGTCGTGACTCGGTGAGTGTGTTCTTGGGATTTGGAGAGAGCGAGTCAAGAAAGATTCAAAGTGAAAATGGAAGAAGAGAGTGATGAGAAAGAAAAAAAAAAAAAAGATTTTCAATGGTTTTTCACTCTCTGAAAAATTATTGTTTTTGTTTTGTAATTGAAGAGAAGAATATAGAATCCAAAGTGAAAAA
>JAYMTH010001855.1:0-13774 GCA_036897465.1 Pelargonium australe | reverse complement strand
CATTCCCATTCCCATCAAAATTCTAATCCAAACGCAGCCTTTGTGTCTCCTAGCATCTTCTTCAGTTTCAATTTGCATTTCAAGTTGAGATCAATTTGGTAAATCTGTAAAATAGGATTCATTGTCATTTGATGTTAAAAGATAACAGTAGTTCAATTTGAAAAAAAATAAAAAATCAAGTAGGTCCTTGAACTGGACAATGCCAAGTACCACCAATTGACTAAAAAAGGATCTAAATAACCTTTAATCCAAAGTTCAAAGACTACTTATCAAAAATAAAAATAGAAAGACTATCAACATAAATAATCGAGGTGGTCAAGAGTTTAGTCTTCTCAAGTAAAGCTAGTAAGTTGAACTTGAACCTGTGTATTCTAAAAAACTTAACCATACTTTTGCAAATTCAAGTCGCATAAAATATACCTAATTGATTATCAGATCAAGTTGGGTGTAGAAAATTTGAGGATTGAGCAACCCTATACTCACCCGCAGTCCTGCACATACAAAACCAGTGACCCGCACGAGTCCGATCCAATCCTAAATTCTAAGTTGCTGGCTCTATCCTTTAGTAAGTTATCAGGGATTTCAGGCTCACCTAGTATTCACTATCAGAATGATTATAGACAGATCTCTCAAGTACTTTAGCACTTTTGAGTAGAGATAAAAATGTCTCATGACATAATCACTGATTATTAATCAGAAACACACTTCGTAAACATCCATGAAAATAAAGACTTTTCTTCCATAAATCATCTACAAGCACAAAATATATATTCTTTGGAAAATGGAAACATCCCACGTATTTACTATAGATATTATATAAACTTCAAGATATGAACACTGTCATTACAGGATCGAGTAAATAAAGCATTGTAACTTTGTTTTAGTTTCCTAAATAAACATTGAGACGATCTGTTTAGAATTACTCACCAAATCAAGTAGGATGAGATAGAGAACCCCCAAAAAACCGGCAACGTCTGTAGTGTAGTACTCAGTGTCAGCCAAAGCGCTTCTTAAACAAGTAATGTCGCTTGGCCGGATCCTTGGGCTTAGGCTTCACCAAATGGCCCTGTCCAGGACGTTTGCCAACGCTGCAATCAAAATAAAATAAAAGATGAGACGTCACAAAAGGAGGAAATGCATTGAAGGTAATCACAAATGAAAGGAGACAAGAAACTAGAGTTCGGTTTCGGGTTGAAAATGGTTAACCCGAACCCGTCCGGCAAGAGGTGCAGTTTGCGGTCTGATTGAGCGTGTAGTATAAGATGTGTGGTTTGCTCAACCCAATCAATGTTTCTTTCTTGAGAAACCCAACCCAAAAATTTAGCAGGTCCATTTTATGTGACCCGAACCTGCAAAATGCAAGTGGGTTTTCGGGTGTATGGGTCCAAATTGCAAACTCTACAAGAAAGTATAGAGATTCTCGGAGATGTACTCCCCCATAAGAACCGAGACAACATTGAATTCTCCAAAAGTCAGTGAAATGGGAAACCAACCCGTATTCCATGTAAACCATCCCATTTGCACCAGACATTGAACTCATAGATGCTGCCCTTCGACGGGCTTTCAGAAGGGCTATATCGTCGGTATCTTCTTCTAATTGCTCTAAACCAACCATATCATCACCTGCATTCAGAACCTGGCATGTACAACATGTCAGAACACATTTGACTCAAACAAAGCACCACTGAGTAACAGAAGCAAAGAGAGCAACCTTTGCAAGAAGCTGCAACTGTTCATCACGATGATGATAGCTCAAATCAGCTCCCGTATCAGCTGGAGGAAGACTTGTTATAACCTGTCAGAAACATAAATCAGAAGCCAGTCACTAAACAAATGAGATAGATAGATTGGTTATGGTTCAATAGTTTGATGTGCTTAATAGTACTTTCCGGACAGCCATATCATTCTTAGATTTGATAAGCTAAAACTATAGTTGGTTCAGAGACGGATGGGCAGCTACCTTCCCTATTTTCCTCCCTTAATATATCTTATATTTCTATAAATAAATAATAAAAAAACCATACTTGCCACTTAGAATTCTTGAATTCATCCCTATTATTTGTTGAAAATTTTATACTTGCCCCAACAAGTATTTTGATTTTCTCCTCAATAGTTTAAATGTTTAATGAACTTTTCATTCTTGTAGTTTGCCCCCACGAAACAAAAACTCTAGATCTGTCCCTTAGCCAGTAACACAGATAAAGCATGCTCTAAGAAGCATCACATTTAACATATTTACAACATTAATCAAATATCTAACATAAAGAAAGAATAGACGGCGCACCTTAAAACTGTAACCTTGATCAATCAAGAACTGTTGTCTTTTGGTTGAGTAGTACATCTCCTGCAAAAAGGAAAAAGGAGTGACATTGTAACAGAAGAATATTATGAACCAAGTTGGCAAAGCATTTAAGTTATAAGTAACAACTGCAATTATTATACAAGCTCAAATGAAAAAAATGCATACCTGTGTATCTGTTGAAACAAGAGAGTAGAAAAATGCATTGTATTCCTCTTTACCACCGGCCATTCTATCTTGCAATTTACCCTGTCAATCCAATTGAAAATTTAACCATTATATAACCTATGTTTATATACTAGTTGATGGGCTAAACGTACCAATAATCCAGTGTTATGATTTAACGCCTAAAATGAAATATGTAAAAAAAAAAACAAACCTTCGCCCTAAGAATACGACCCAATCGTTGGGCTTCTTGACGCCTTGAACCAGCATGTGATGAAATCTGAATGATCACGTTTGCCTCGGGAATATCGATTGAATTATCACCAACCTACAATAACAGAAACAGGAAAACCAATTTGTTATGGGTGTCGCACATAATCCTATAATTAACCACAATAAGCAAACAATACTTCAAATAGTTAGTGTGAAGAACAAACCAAAACAATAGACACAAAATGTTTAGATGTATGTTACAATATAAGTGAAATTGCTCTTTCGTTAGGTTAAGTAGTGTAGCCATTATCGTTAAATCTATGTCAAAGTCATGCTCTAAGACTCATTGCAAGTACTGAATAGCAAACTGAAGGTACAACTTTTCGCAGAAAATACCTTAGACAGGAAGACAGTGTTCACATCCTTGCTAGTTTTGAAAGCCTCGAGAATTTTTGTCCTCTCGACATGGCTGTACATTGTGCAGAGACATGAAACAAGTAAAATACTGATTAGAAATTGAACTAATAGGCGAGAGAGTAGTTTCACAAGCAATAGGTGTCATGGACAACCTGGTAGCACCATAAATCATGGGCTTCCGAAGCTTCATCGCATATTCCGTGAGTGCAAAAAGATTGTCAGCAAAAACAATTATCTTATCGCCACGCTCCCGTTCATGAAATCTTATGAGAAACTCACATGCCCTGAACTTATTAGGGTTCATAACATAAAGTGCCTGAAAGTGTAAATAATCATTTAATACATGAGAAGAGAAAATATAATCATATATCTGAACATATGCACATGTAAATTGTAATGATGTCAGAAACTCTGCTAACTACTAAAAAACAATTCAGTTTCAGAAATAAGGATAGTAATAAAGTTTTGAATAGGGTAGTTAGTTTCGATGAAAGAGATATCATATATTAAAAAAGGGTCAAAGACTATGTTTTCGAACCAGAACTTGTATAAGAATAGACACATTGATGTGAGAAAACTAGAACAGCAAATTATTAATTCATAAATGAAATGAATTGAGTATAGCTTAAAATTCAGTATAGGGCAATATTAAATTGGTTGACCTGCTTTTTCTTGGAATTTTCTTTCTTAAGATATTCAGCAAAAAACTCCTTTGTCATTGGACACCATACTTCAGCGCACTGCACGTTCGCTATAAATCCTCCTTTAACTAGATCCAGCCAATTCGCTTCATACAATTTGGGCCCAATAAGGAAGTTCAGATCTGTGATCCTTTCATCCTCTCTGACAAGCGTTGCTACAATTAATCAGACATGAAGATATCAACTCTCAGCAAAGAAACATGCAAACATAACGTTGAGCATTTGTCTAATAATATTATAGAGATAGATACCAGTCAGTCCAAGTTTGCAATGAGATTTAGTGATGCTGATGACCTTTCGAAACATATGGGCAGGAACCACGTGCACCTGGAGACATGATGGATACATTATCCTACAATGCATGCCTTGTTATGCAATCTTAATGTTAAGAGGGTCATCAATTATGAACCCATGGGTTACCTCATCCATGAGAAGCAACCCCCATTCTCTATTCCTTATTTCTTCAATAATCTTCTCTGATTCTTCAGACCGTTTACCACCAAAAGCAACCATGTTATATGTTGTCACAACCACCCCAGCATTGCCACGAAATCTTTCCTTGCTATCAGATGTAAATCGGCAAATGTTTTCATCTTTTATGGTTGACCATAGCTTGAATTGAAAAGCCCATTGATCCACTGACACAGCATTGGTTGCCAAACATAGACAGCTTTTCTTAATACGGCAAGCAGCAGAAACACCAACTAACGACTTTCCAGCACCACAGGGTAGAACAATAATGCCAGATCGTGCTCTACCTGGATTTTCAAGTAGAAAACTAAATATATCATTGAGTTCAATCCAAGTGACGCAGTCAGAAACTTGAAATTCTAATTTTAACATGCATCTAAAAAAAATTGCACAGTGATTAAGTTGAGCAAAAAGAGTCAGAGTAGGATATAACAACAAAGTGCAGCATATTTGAATGTTGCTTAAGGGTTTATCACGAGTATCAGAATTGGAATTGGAATGAGCCTACAATATAGACCTATTTTCTTTTTATAATTTCTGCTACATCAATCATTTACATGCTCTTAACAATTTTCTACATCACAATGATGCTAGAAGCATCCACTAGCAAATATGTTATACCGTAAGATCCAAAAAATAGTCATTTAATATATTTACAGAGGGGGCCATGTTAAAATTGGTTGACATTACTATCACATGCATACATGCTAAAACCAAAAGCTAAATTTACCATTTCCAAACATTTTACTGAGGCTCTTTTCCTGATACGGCCGTGGTTGTGCTTTAGGGCTTAGCTCCACATCCAGGTCAGGGTTGACCTATAGTGTGATCAAAGCATCAGTTAATGTTGGAAAATAGATAAGTGAGCTCTAAGATCTGAGAGCCAATTGGAGTAGCTGAATCTTATTTCACTTAACATGACCAACTACACAATCTAAATATCCAAAATACACAGCAGAATTATTGGATGAGTAACTCACAGAGTCATTTCGGAAGTCATACTCCTCCAACATGGGATAATTTAAAGCATTTGGCAAGCAACGCTGCTTTACATTTTCAACCTGTCAAACAATGAAATTACTTGAGCTACAGTTCCAAATTTATAAACATTCAATGGCACTAATGAAAAATCAAGCTGAATGACATCTGTAGAAAGCACACTTGTCCAGTTCACTAAACCCATCCCCCAATTTCCATCCCCATATACATGCTCTACCTCATTTGAGAAGGACCAATTTCAAATGAGTAGATTTCTTATCCGGCTCACTGAACTCGTCATTCAAATTTCTGTATGGGAAACTCAAAGATAGCATTTTGTATATTTCAACGATTTTATGTACATTACCTGAGAAGGATCAATTTCAAATGAGTGGGTTTCTTTCTCTTCAGCTGCAGCTGCCAGTTCAGCTTCGTTCAGTAGATCATCATGACTAATACTCATCTCACCTGCTGCTTTGCTAATAGTAAATCCATCATTTCCCTGAGATCCCCATACAGAAAGTACCAATGAATAAATATAAACTCAGAAGAAACATGATGCATATGCAGCACGGTTGGCATAGCTAGTTTTAAATAATAAAAATATGTCCATTCTTAATCACTATCCTTGACCTTGAGAATTGAGATAATTGGAAGTCTGAAATACTACTAAACCCCATTTTCAAATAGCATAAACACTCAGGAAAGTAAATGATGATTGCATTAGGGGAAATACAACAAGCAGGTAGAGTTGTATTGAATATTCACGTCTCCGTGACTAAAAAGAGAAATGTGCATGGAGCAAAGAAACAGACCTACCAAACAAGTAGTAAATTCATGGACATGAGTTATTCAACATACGTTGTGCCAAGAAGAATAAATGAAATTACTATAGGTGACAAACCTCAGAAGTAGTCCTTGCACGTGATATAACTTCATCCTTAAGCAATTTCTGTAATACCTGCATACACCATGTGCATCATTGGCATCAAACCATAGCCAACAACAAGATGTAACATCTAAAGGTCATCAAACCCAAAGAAAGTGACAGCATAAACAACTTGCCTCTGGAAATGGGGACTCGATGAAGTAGCGATTCTTCTTCAGTACAAGCTTCACTTTGCCGTAATTGGCAGTTGAAGCGTAAATGAAATCAACCATCTCTTTAGGAAGCTTAGTCTTGGACAATTTGTTCAAAACAGACACAATTGTATCCGTTTCCAGACCAACAGACACGGCAGCATACAACGAGTGTGGAGTCAAATTGTACTCGTGCATTGATTCTGGCCTATAACACAATACATAAACAGAACCATAAATCATTACTCTGCCCCTTGTCAACTAATCCATAAACACAAACATTTGAGCAATGTGATGTACCTGCAAACAGGTTCTGCTATTGCAATCAGAAAATCATAAGCCTGTTTATATAGTGGTGATGCTGTCTCCAAAAATATCCGACCATCCGAGCAAGCCCAAAGAGGCCTATTAGCATGATCAACCTTCAATTCTAACTTAGTGAAATCCCTCTTTTTCCCTTCTGTTCACACCTCAAATCAATCACAAAATTAGTCCAAATCCACAACAATCAATCAAATCAAAACCAAAAACCCCTAATTAAAATCACTAATCATGAATCAAAACTTCAAAAGGAGCAGAAACTGGTACCAGCTCGAGGATCTTCCTCAGCTTCTTCGCCGAAATAAACATCCTCTTCTTCCATCATTGAACTCCGGTGATCCTCCTGCACAAACCGCTCGACTGTAAGAGACTGTTGAACCGAAACATTTTACACAATACCTGAACACGTATTTGACAAGACGGTTCGTGAGTTTGAAAAACCTTGGACGAAAATTTGGACTTCTTGCTCGGCCTGCCCTTGTCGCCGCCTGAAATCGAAACAGTGCAATACTGCAGTGTTAATACACAAACAATGACGACGAATCGTTATAGGAATCAATCTCGGCGAATCTAGGTTACCGTGTCCCATGTTTGCTCTGTTAGAGTTTCGCAGAGAAATTTGTGATCGAATCGCGACGAGAAGTCTGGTTCGTGTGTTTGTGAGGTCTGAGGCTGTGGGTTTTCAGTTTAGATGTGTAGAGGAGAAAGCCGCGGGTTAATGGAAGTTAGAAGGGAAAGTCGTGAATAATAACCGGTTAAGAAATCCAATTTGGTTCTTAACATTTCGTGTTTCGAATCAATTTGATTCGTGAACTTTTATTTAACACACTTTAAGATTCTTCTCGTGCGCGAGCAAACGGGCCAAGTCTTATATCAAAACCAATGTTGCACTCTTATTTCATCTACTTTAACTTGTTTGAACTTATATCTGCGAAACAAACATCCTCATATTCATAACTCATACGATGTTTGAGTTAGATCACTTTCAAAAAGTCTTAAATTTTTGTATGTTGTGGACTATCAAAGTTGATTCAAATTTGTCTTGTTTTTCATTCATCGAAATTGTTTATGGATTCTTTTGGTGGCTTTTGTTATGATGTGATGATATAATGCCTTACTCATGCTGGTGTGCGTCGTAATATTTGAGGCACCGCTCCCCAACATTTTTTACGAACTTTGTAATTTTAATGCAAATGACGTGACTATTGATATTTATGAGAAATGTGTCGTCGCACATATTTACTTTATCATGTTCGTTCTTTCACTATTCCGTAAAAAGAAAAATAGTAAAATTTAAGAGATTGATTGACCGAGTGGTATAGGGCGTTCACATGCATGCCATAGGTCTCGGATTCGAGACACCTCCAAGTCGTTGATCGCGTCCCAAAATGAGTGTCTTGTTTGTCAAATTTTTTTGTCCCAAAACGAGTGTCTTGTTTCTATTTTTAGGTTATTATATTATTGTTTGTCCTATATTACTCTTATCATTTATGCATATGAGAAGATATACACATGGGGTGTAAGTGAGAAAATAAGGGTAATATTAGAAACACACTAAGTTGTCTAGTAATCTTTAATTTTTGCAAAAATTGGAAACAAGACACTCATTTTGAGACGGAGAGAGTATTTTTTTTAAAAAAGAGAAAAAAAAAAGAGGGTAGAGTTTGGGCCGAAAATACTCACGAGAACTTTCTCAGTCCAATCCGAAATGGACCTCTTGGGTTGGGCCGGGACACAAAACGGTCCGAAATAGTCAAGTCGATCCGGTTCATGCAACGGTTCAATAAAACCGGCTCCGACTCCAAACAGTCCACATTTAAGAGCTTCGTCTATGCACAGAGCACATTTTTGTTCTCTGGTTTCACGAATTGGCCATTGAAGATTCGACTTGTTCATCGTCTCCAGAGGAAGAAGACGAACCAGAGAGATGAGCGGGCACGACTCCAAGTACTTCTCCACCACCAAGAAAGGTGAAATCCCCGAGCTCAAGGAGGAGCTTAATTCTCAGTACAAGGTATCATCTCCATCTCGCTCTCTGTGAACGATTCTATGTATGTTTAATTTTCGTCTTCGAGTTTCTGATCTGGATCTGTAAAGCTTTGTGCTGCTTGTGTGATGTCATTTTGTTGCCAATCTACGAGCGTTGCTTGCAGATCTACTAGTTTCCACGCTGATTTGTCCTGTTAGTGTACCTAGATTTGGTTGAATTGTGTTTTGTGTCTATCGCATTTATGGATAATTCGGATCAAGTGTTGTGGTCCGTTTGGTTGCCGAGAAATGGTAGAAAAATGAGGTGAAACTTGGATGTGCGAAGTTAGTGTTGTTCACTGCCTGCATATTGAGTTGTTGGAGGGGGAATTGTGGATTCTTAGGGGCGGTATTGAGTTTTGTGCTAAGTAGCATTTGTGGATTGAAGCATTTTGCACTGTTTTCGTTTTCTATATTGTGGAGAACATACTCTGTAATGATTAGCAGAGTATAACTTTTTTCTTAGATGCAACAACTCAGGATTGGAGGTCATTCAGTCTTATGTAGTGAAAATGTAGGTGTAGAAACCAGAATAAGTCAAATTAGGCTGTAAACTGATTGGTATGAACTATGAAGAGAAATTGCTGATTCTTTCAGGCAGTGATGAATTTTGTGCCATGTAACATTTCTGGATTGAAACATTGCACTGTATTTTCTAAATTTTGGTGAACATACATGTAATGATAAGCATAGTACTTTAAATTTCTTAGATGTAACAGCTCCAGCTCAGGATTGGAGGTCATTAGGTGTCGGGTAGTAAAAACGAACTTACAGAACCCAGCATGAGTCAAATTAGGCGTTCAATAAAGCAGGAAAGTTGTCGCTGTGGCATGGACTGTAGATTGATACTTGTAATGTTCAACTGATTTCGACATGAAATACACACACTCACACACATTTATGTATGTGAGAATGTATGAAATTTAACTGATTTTAAAAGATACATAACATAGAATGTATGTCATGAAAGAATGTAACACATCCTAAACATAACTTTCTAATACATATGTGATGAAAGATGAACAAACTACTAATACATTCTAATATGACATTTCATGCTAAAATGTAATAATGTATTAGTAGTTTGTTTATCTTTCATAACAGAATCTTAGCGAATGGTTGATTGCTATTCACATTTTCATAGTCTTTGCTAGTTCTTTTAAATTGCCTTTTTTTTTTCTCCCTATTTATAATTCTTCAAATTTTCAGAGCTGATACTAACACTTAATTCATCATTTATTATATTTCTTCTGTGTTTGCTTGATTCCTTTTGAAACATATATACTTTAATCTATTTTACAGGATAAGAGAAAAGATGCCGTTAAGAAAGTTATTGCTGCAATGACAGTTGGGAAGGATGTCTCTTCTTTGTTCACAGATGTAGTGAATTGCATGCAAACGGAAAATTTGGAGCTTAAAAAGCTTGTTTATTTGTATCTAATTAATTATGCCAAGAGCCAGCCTGATTTGGCAATCCTTGCAGTAAATACATTTGTGAAGGTAAAGCAAACTCTGTACCAAAACCATTGGTTTGTTTCCTTAACCTAGTTAATTTGGCATCCTCTCCCCCTTTTACCTTATAAAGGAAAAGAAAAGTAAAAGTAGTGAGACCAACTACTGAATTCATACATAACTTTTCTCAAATCTTAGTTCATTATAGCAGTTTTTGAAGGCATAGAAAACAGTAGTTAAAGTGAACAAAACTGAATATACCTTTTTTTTTTTTTTTTTTTTTTTTTTCTCAAAGTAGTTTGAGGAGCTGGTTTATGCCTTTAAACTCTTGGATTTGGGCCATTTGGCTGGCCTGCTGCCTTTAATCTTTTGTAGCCATATTTCATAGTCATAGTCACAACTTCTGTTATGGATGAATTAGGGCATCCTAGTGCATGGCTACAGGCTAGCTAAAAAAAAAACAATGTAATGCCAGTCATGGGGGATATGATGTAACTCTTGTAATGATTAGTTTGCTTTGAATGCACTTTTCCATATACTTTATTCTTCAAATTGGATTGAGCTATGTGGTTCATGTTTCTGTTAAAATGTTATGATGCAATTGAAACTAACTTTCGATTCATGAATGCTAATGCAGGATTCACAGGATCCAAATCCTTTAATCCGTGCTTTGGCTGTACGCACAATGGGATGCATTCGTGTTGATAAAATTACTGAATATCTTTGTGATCCCCTGCAGAGGTGTCTTAAGGTTTGATTTTGACCTCTGTTATATTTACACGCATGGTTGCTGGAATTTGCCCTAAGTTTCAGCTGCAGCGTTGAAAATGGGAATACTTCGTTAGCGTCATAGTGTTCACAATGTATGTCAGCATTTTTGTGTTACTTGTAATTTTGACTAAAGTAATTTACCATATACTCTTATTTTGTAATTGACAGGATGATGATCCCTATGTTCGCAAGACAGCTGCTATTTGTGTTGCAAAACTTTATGATATAAATGCTGAGTTGGTTGAGGATAGGGGTTTCTTGGATTCTCTCAAGGATTTGATTTCTGACAACAACCCAATGGTTGTGGCGAATGCTGTGGCAGCTCTGGCTGAGATCCAAGAGAATAGTAATAGGCCCGTCTTTGAGCTCACAAGTCACACACTCTCAAAGCTCCTTACTGCTCTCAATGAATGCACAGAGTAAGTTTTCATATGATTTATGTGTTTTTATTTAATTATGCATGATAATATGGAACATGTTGACTTTTGTTCATTCCCTTCATCCTTTTCTTTTATCCGCTTTGACAAGAAAGTGTCTTCATGCATATATGTCTTAAGTACATGTGATTTGGTATGAGTTCACTATAAAATGAATGTTTGTTGGTAAGTGACATTATTTCAGAGAAGGAATTGGTGCTCACGGTCTGGGTTTGTCACTTTTAATAACATTTTGTGTAGACTTAGGTGGTGTATGGATTATAATTTTTTTAAAGGCAATCTGAACCTAGGAAAGAGAATAGGAATCTCTCTCTAATTAGCCTTTTCTATAGCATTTTTAATAATATTTGCTTAAGAGTATGTAATCACTTAGGATTCATTGCCCTCCTTTTTGGAGGAAATGAAATGGACTTTTGGGAATGTTGCGTGAATGGGGAGGCCTGGTTCATAATCTAATGATTTTGTTTCTCTTAGTATTCTGTTGTGATGATCTTTTATACAACCCATATTCAGGTGGGGTCAAGTTTTCATTTTGGATGCCCTTTCAAAATACAAGGCAGCTGATGCTCGTGAAGCAGAGAACATAGTGGAGCGAGTTACCCCAAGGTTACAACATGCAAATTGTGCAGTTGTACTCTCTGCTGTTAAGGTGACACATATTCCCAATAATTAATTGGTGTTTCACTATTGCTATTGTTAATTCCCTGATCAGTTATCATTTGTCAAATCATTACGTCCTGAGAGCCTTTTTTTTTTTTTTTTTTTTTTTTTGTTTTTTTTTTTTTTTTAAATGATACTCACACAAAAGGGAACTTTATAACTAGTCCTGATGTGATTCGAAATCTTTGCAAAAAGATGTCTCCACCTCTCGTGACATTACTCTCTGCAGAGCCTGAGATTCAATATGTAGCATTGCGAAACATCAACCTTATAGTACAAAGACGGCCTACAATTCTTGCCCATGAAATTAAGGTGTGTTAAAAAAATCTTGTCCACTTTAAACATAATTATATACAATCTTGCACAGAAGGAAATATATAGCTCATTATTTAATTTCTTGGCCCGTCCTTATTGAGTAGGTTGCTTATTATGTACTTGTTTTGATGCTAGGTATTTTTCTGCAAGTACAATGATCCAATTTATGTGAAGATGGAAAAGTTAGAAATCATGATAAAACTGGCTTCAGACCGTAATATAGACCAGGTATGTAAAAGTAAAAGTTTTGCTATATCAAGTTTTTCTTTCAAGTATGCATGCCGCTATCAGAAAAAAATTATGGTTCTGATGCATGCTCGGTGAAATTTGCAGGTTCTATTGGAATTCAAAGAGTATGCCACAGAAGTAGACGTAGATTTTGTCAGAAAGGCTGTTCGTGCTATTGGCCGCTGTGCCATCAAGTTAGAGCGAGCGGCTGAACGGTGCATTAGTGTTTTGCTTGAGTTGAACAAGATTAAAGTTAACTATGTGGTTCAGGAAGCAATTATTGTCATCAAAGACATTTTTAGAAGATATCCTAACACGTAACGAGATATTTCTGTCTTCTACGCTCACACCTCTTTTTATTGAATATTGAAGAGAATTTGATTTCATTTTTACTTTAATTTGCTTTTTCAGTTATGAATCCATCATTGCAACCCTATGTGAGAGCTTAGATACTTTAGATGAACCAGAAGCTAAGGTTGTTCTCTTTGTTTTTTGGTTACAAAACAGTCAGTATGTATTTTGTTCTGATTATTTCTGAACTCGTGTCTGGGCAATAACCCTCCTGTTATATCATTTTCTGTAACAGGCGTCAATGATATGGATAATTGGTGAATATGCAGAAAGGATTGACAATGCTGATGAGCTCTTGGAAAGTTTCTTGGAGAGTTTCCCCGAAGAGCCTGCACAGGTCCAGTTACAGTTGCTTACTGCAACTGTCAAGCTTTTCCTTAAAAAGCCGACTGAAGGCCCACAGCAGATGATTCAGGTTCTGTTTTAGACTTTCAGTAATCTGTAACCATATTCTTTAATTGTGTCATCTGCCTTTCTCTTACTGTCTTTGGTAATGGGTCTTCAAAATGCTCATCCTGATAGTTGGTACTTGGTAGTTGTTTGTTGCTCATCAAGCCAGATACAAATTCATGAATCCAAGGCTAAGGTTGGTAACGATCCTGTGAATTCAGTGGATCTGTTTACCAATTGACAGGATTGGTTCGACCATTTAAAAGATATAGAAAATCATCCTAGTAAGAAACTAACATGTTGTCAATAGTGTCATAAATATTTACAGTCTGCTTCTGTCTCTTAAATTTAACAAACTATTGAAATACAACTTGATTCGGCATAAAAAATGGTCAAGGGTTAAAGTCAAAATTGAAGACGAGAATTGGGAATTAGGGTTCACAATTGGGGAATTAGGGCTTGGAAGACACGTGAGCCACGTGAACCCACCTGGACAC
>JAYMTH010001854.1:0-13776 GCA_036897465.1 Pelargonium australe | reverse complement strand
CAATGCCCTAACAAAAATATGAGCCATTCAGTCCGCAAACCAATTAATAAAAAAAACTCAACATTAACCAAAGTAACTACTAAAGCAACAATATAAAAATAATTGTGCCGAATGCACTAAAAATCTCCCCCTTCAATAAGATCTTTGTGCTTTTAATTTTATACAAATATGAAATATGCTAATGTTTGTAGGGGCTTTATATTTGCCATCATAATTGCAATTAATTTAGGTTCTGCTTATGAGATTCCATTTCTTCTAAATGCATTTCTTTTGTTGCTTTCAAAACATTAAGCGTATAGATTTTTGCG
Organism: Pelargonium australe; assembly: GCA_036897465.1. Taxonomy (NCBI): domain Eukaryota; kingdom Viridiplantae; phylum Streptophyta; class Magnoliopsida; order Geraniales; family Geraniaceae; genus Pelargonium; species Pelargonium australe. The sequence goes on along the minus strand of JAYMTH010001854.1, from coordinate 13,468 downwards.
GAAGCATTAAATTCTAACCAAAACTTTAGATCAATCACAAAAATCGTGGATATCGCAAAAACTTGAGCCTCCGAGTTTGTTGATCTCCAAACAAGTGAAAACTTCACACTATTAAAGTAATTTTCGAGTGATAAGATATCTTTAATGACAAGACCAAATATATTGTTGTTTTCAATTCTAGTATGTAAAACTTGAATCACTTATTTTGCATCTGGCTAGGCCGTAAATATAATCTTCGAGTGATAAGATATTTTTTAGTAAAACTATTATATAAATCATAAACATGGGTACATACTGTGGGAATATGTTTTAGAGGAACCAACAGGACTTGTTTTGGTGATGTAAGCACTCTAATCGGACATTCGAGCAAAACTTTACGAATCTTTTAATCTTGTTCTTTCTATTTTTAAGAAGATTTGATTTGATCACAGACATATAATGGACATAAGACAGATTTGTTTCAACATTTTCCTTTTCATTTAAAGCATTCAACACAAGCAATCATATTTGAAATATCCAGCTACAGTAGCAATAGACGACACTTGAGAGCATCAACAAATATCAAATAGTTGAGGGAAAAAATCACCAGACATATAGGGAAAAAAATGACTCCTTCCAGACTTAGTGTACTCTGGTGCAAAAGATCTGTAACAAAGTGAAGTGGAAGACAACTATTATCGTCCAGCTTCCCTAGTAACTGTTAAAGAGTTATGAGAGAAAGTTTCTGGTTTACTAGAGGAAGAAGCTGTGCTAGAAAGGCATCGCCTAACAACATAAGCCGGTTGTTTAGGATTTGGAAGAGTTGCAGTTTCACTGCCAAGCATGAAAACTACATTTGACATCGTGGGACGATCACTTGGGTCTTCTTGTACACATAACAGCCCTACATTTACACACTTCAAAAACTCATTTGTATCACAAGTTTCTCTTAGTGTCTCATCCATCATTTCTAGTGCCATGTCTTCCTTCCAGAGCTTCCATACCTGGTAAAAAATTTAACATACAAGTTGCAATGAACTTGAAATTATAAACCAAAAACAGAATCGGTGCTTAACTTTTGATGATACTTACATATCCTAGAAGGCTCAAAGCTTGTTCAGGCTGATAAAATCCTGTATTTCTTTTTCCGCTGATAATCTCAATCACAACAACACCAAAGCTAAAGACATCAGACTTAAATGAGAAGAGACCATCTAATGCATACTCTGGAGACATATAGCCGCTGCGTTACAAAAGTCATAAACAAAAACTAGTCAGTTCATGGAAATGTTGCCTGCATAACTTGAAGCACAACAAATTAGAGGGGTTGAAAAAGTTGCATATATAGAAACTTACTATGTTCCAACCACTCTGTTTGTGTTGACAGCAGTTTCCTTGCCACCAAAAATCCTTGCCAAGCCAAAGTCAGATATTTTGGGGTTCATCTCCTCGTCTAATAGAATATTGCTCGTTTTCAAGTCTCTGTGAATGATCCTTAATCTAGAATCCTGGTGAAGATATAGAAGCCCTCTTGCAATTCCCAAGATGATATTGAAGCGCATTCCCCAGTCCAATAGCATACTTGACTTCCGATCTTGCAAGTTTTTTGCGTTATCCATTAAACAAGTTAGTTTAATTTCCACAATTCTATAGAAATAATGTGGTGAAAAATATTGAAGTATAATTTAGAGACTGACCAAATAGAAAGAAATCTAAGCTTTTGTTAGGCATGTATTCATAGAGTAGCATCTTTTCTTCCCCTCTGACACAATAGCCCAAAAGTCTAACAAGATTCCTATGCTGAAGCTTTGCAATCAACACAACCTCATTTTTGAACTCTTCTAAGCCTTGTCCGGAACAGCTTGAGAGCCTTTTGACAGCAATTTCTTGTCCTCCCGGGAACTTACCCTGATAGAGGAGTTCCATATCACTTGGCAATGTTAGGCAGAAATCAGTTGAAATGATGTCTAACAAGGACCTTCACAAGGAAGAGTTCTTAGTCTTTACCTTGTAAACAGGTCCAAACCCACCTTGTCCTAGCTTGTTATAATTTGAGAAGTAATCTGTACAAACTAGTATGGTTTCCATATCGAAAAATGGTATGTCAATGCCTTTTCCATCATCTTCTTCGAACTGGCCTGAGTCCATGAACTCTTTAGCTTGTCTCTCCCTGTCATACAATTGAAGAGCTGCACTTCTCTGAAGTTTTCCCCTGTTTTCTGAAATCAAATAGATTAACAGTGTGGTCAAGTCCCGATATAGTTTAAATATATATTGATATGTACATTATAATCCATACTGACCTTGTTTCTTGACCAGCTTCCTTCTCTGAACACAAACATAGAAGAGCGAGTAAAAGAGAATGGTTAAGACAATCACACTTGCTAAAGTTATCATGATAACCAACCCCAGTGGCATTTTTCCTCTAATGTTTCCAAATGCATGGTAACCCCTTTCTGTAGGATAGAAAATGAAATATAAGTCTTGGTAAGCTGCTTTATTCAAGTTTGTTCTTCAGACACAAGCAAGATCAACTGGTAAAAGGCACATCATTTAAATATTTTCGATAAATCCAAATTCTCACCTCGAGTACAATTCAACAAAATTCCATCCCATTGAAGCTTTTCATTGCAGAGGCACCTTTTAATCCCATTTCCTGTTGCATTGCAAGTCGAATGTGGCCAATCCTTGCAGTCAGTAGGTGAAGAACAAATCGGCTCTGGTGGTGGATTCCAACCCACCTCCACTTCATCTCCACCTTTAAGGGGAAGGCCAGAATCAGAGTCAGTGGGGGCTGCATAACACCAGTTAGTCACATGAAAAGGTGATGACTGGTTAAACTGTAGAAGTGTGCCTCTTGAATTCTGAGCTTCACACTGAGTTGCTCCATTGGTTTCAATGACAAATTTTCTTGTCTCTGGATTGATGCTTGTAACTTGGTAGGTTCCACTTGGAGATTCAAAGTTTAACTGGCCCGAGGAAACATTACACTGAAAATTGAAGTACATTGGGTCACCACATTTTGGTCCAGTGCTCAAGGGATAGGGAATCAGGTTTGTCCCACAACTCTCACAATTCCTTGCTGTTGATTCTGCATAAGTAGAATATATGTAGAAATCAATAATGTACAACAAAGTGACTTGACATGTTTTAACAATGACTGTGCTTGCTAGGTAATTAAGGGTTTTTCTCCAAATTATCCACAAGGCATCCTCATGATGGCACAAAACAGGAGAATTTTCTTGGTTGGGAATTTTCTAGTTTCAACAGAGTTACTCCTATCACATATCTGGGAGAAAGCCCAATAACCCATTTCAAATGATGTTTCTAACAGATCTTTACTTCAGACAGCAAATGAAAACCATATTATAATTAATGACACAAGCATAAAATGGCTCCCTAATATGTAAAGCAAGTTGAGACATGAGAGCAATAACCAAGAACAAAAAAGAAACATACCTATATCAGGAACTGCTACCCGGACATTAAGGTTACGGCCATTGTTGTAATCCTCCTGAAGATTGTTCAGATCATCTGACCAAATCCAGCATGCAGCGCTACCAACACCATCTCGTCTTGCTTCTGCATCTTCTTCATACGAAAAAGCCTGGCAATGGCAGTTGTTAAGGCACTCACTTCTGCATTCTATTTCACTAGCAGCTTTGAATTGAGAATCTGGGTTTCCCACTTTCATCATCTTCAAGCTCAAGAAAGTGTCACTCTCTGCATTCTTTCCACATAACGCTGACTTTCTGGTACACCCACCTGAAAAATCACCAGAATTCCAGTTCTCTGGCAAGCTAGGTACAAATCCGGGTAAGCACTTGCACATCAACTCATACTCACTATTACAGCTTCCAAAATTTCCACAGATGTTAAACAGACTGCATCTATCTCTGGGCTCTCCCCAAACTAAGGACCAAACTCTCTCACTATCCCATTTCAGATACTGAATCTGGCCTGAATATCTCAAAACAAGCCTTGTATCACTGTATAATGATGCAGTGATGTGAGGCACAGTCACATTGTGAACACTAGATGTGAAGTTTGATAACAGGTAAAATATAGCAGAGGGCATCTCATCAGCACCAATGAATTTATCAGATACTCCACTTCTCCAGTATCGCATCGATCTCTTCCAAATGATCAACTGGTCTGCTCCTTCTTGGTCTTGCTGAAATGTAAAGTTCCCAGCTGCAGGGTCATCTTCACTTTTCCATGAAGTCAGTACCAGATTTCCATCAATCTTCATCCCTGGAAGAAATGTATCAGTTGGATTCTCAAAACTCTGCCAAAGAACTTTCTCCGAGAGATCTTCTGCTGCTGCTTTACTCATGATCAGGTTTCCTGAATCCATGAGCCTCACAGTAGTATGCGTAGCTGAAGATCTTTCAAGATTCGTCCCCCAATAAGATTTCCCACTTTCATCCAGCACCTTGAGGTTTCCATCTTCAGCAATGGCGAAAACTCCTCCCGAACCCAGAAGCGGGCTGTCCCGGTTAGCAATCCAGACAACTGTTCTTGGATTTGACCCGTAATACCATATACCAACATACCGTCTGTCATTAGAGCTTCCATCAGGAGTAAAGAATCCTAGTTCAAATCTTTTTCCAGCAGAAACAAGTGATTGTTCACTATCATCACTGATCAAACTGTTTGACATTATGGTATCTCTAGCAGAACAATACAACAAAGAAGAACATAACAAAAACATGTACATTGCCATGTTAGTCGAAATCATTGTCCTTCTGTTCCTTCTTTTGCTTTCCATCATGAGAAAGCAGAAGCAGAAGGTTCTTCTTTTGAAGAAGTACAATGGTGGCTTGGCATTTAGGAGCAACAAGGTCTACTGCTATTTAAGTGCCCACATCAGAAATTTTAAATGAATAACATTTATACATTAGAGTAAAACCAATAATGACAATTTTGTCTACTCTTAGCACCTTCCGAGGAGCATAGTATTGACAGAAACAGGTAGATGCATATATAAATCCATTTGGAGCTTCTAGGATTTGAATTTTTAAAATATAATAAGAGATAAGAAAAGAGAAAAACAATGTATAGAATACACCTTGGGTAAGGACACGAGCCAAATAGTAGAATCCAAAATAGTTATATACTGAAGAGACGAAACCAAGCATGACCCTTTGCTGACTAAAAACCATCTAAACACAGAGAATCAATGCTTACAAAGTCAATTTATAGCTAGATGAATCAATCTTGAACATCAAGTTACACTTGTTTAGAATCTCAGTTGTACATGATCAGGTCTTGTTCATCCCTCCAGGAATGTACAAAAGCAAGAGAAGAATCAAGAGTCTATAAGTTTGACAATAATACACAATTGCAAGTTGTAAAACAATGGATAAAGTGAATGGACATATGCCTATTACTGAGAGGGCAATACAATAATAAACTGAAACCCCAATGGCCTTTGTTAGAATTGATTTCATTTTTTAAAATCTAAAATGCCACAAAGGTCAAGATCACTGGGATTTGTTTGTTTCCATATTTTCTTTGTGGCCCCTAGCTTTACTTTTCCTCTGTTAATTTTTTTACGAGAAAAAGTAATGATGTGGTTTCCTAAATTATTAGAGGACAAAGACCCGCATGAAGACCACAATCAAATTAAACAATGATGGTTAATGCAATGCTGGTTTGACAAGTGCGCCTAACCTTGACATAGAGTGCACTCCTACTTGCTCTAGTGCCGGTGCTCATCTGCACATTCTTCGCTGGGTTGACCTTTTCATGAATGTTGTCTCTCCATTGAAGACCAAGCAGTGTTCAAGAAAACCAGGCCTGAAAAATCTGTATTGGGTACACTTGTTTGATTAAAAAGGCCAATGTTAAAAGGAGAAAACGAACCTGAATTGAAATCTGAACCTAGCTAGCTAGGGTTGACAAATGTTCTTCACATAGCTAATCCACCGGGAAGAAAACCTAAATGACCGAGTATTTGATCCTGAAGCATTGGCAGAGACACCAGAGTAGAAGTGTCTCAAATGAGAAATAAGATGAAAATGGAAGATTATACCTTGCTACATGTAGTGTTGCTAGGAGTGTAACTGTAATGTTCTTGAATTATGGTATGGAACTTGGTTTTGATGTCCAAATACGGCGTAGTTTTATACTGGACTTAACACTTGAACCGCAATGCTTGTTAAAGTTCATATTACCTAAAATTATCCATATAATTTCTCTCTGTTTCTCATACCTGTATAAGAAATGTATGTGCAGATGTGAATCTTGTAAGACCCTAGCTTGCTCATCACAATTACAGCACTTTCTTTCTTTTCTCTTGTGTTGAATAACCAAAACTGTCAGATTTTATGATTTTTTTTCATCAAACAATTAGAGGACAGATGTGTGACACTGGCATGCCCTACCAACCAACCAAGAATTGAAAATTTTGCTCTGTTTGCAGCCACTGAAATATCTTGCTACCAGACATTCCAATGAATGAGATCTTATATGGAGGAGAATAGTCAAAAGTGGTTGCAAGTCACAGAAAACAAGATGTTGCACACAAACATATGTTTATGGATACGTAACTATGAACAAAAGTACAGATCTTGAACACTGACACTGGTTGAAATGGAACAAATTATTGACAACTTAATACCATTTCTGAACATACATGGTCAGTTAAATTTTGACCATTTGATATCATCTAAATACATCATCGACCTTCCACAAAACTATTGGTCAATTGAGTGCCCGTTTCAGGTTTACTAGCAGAAGAGGAAGAAGCCATGTCAGAAGTGGAAAGACCTGTTCTTGCTGCAACAAATGCTGGTTGTTTGGGGGCTGGAAGAGCTGCACTTTCACTTCCAAGCATCACTATTACAGTTGAAATGTCCGGACGATCATTTGGATCTTCTTGCACACACAATAGACCAACATTTACACATTTCATAAACTCACCTCTGTTACAAGATTCGCCTAGCGTCTGGTCCATTAGATTCAATGTATTGTCATCTTCCCAAAATCTCCAAGCCTGCACAATTTTGAACAATATTATTATAGCTTTAATCAGCTCCCGCCTGGGCACTATAGAAATTGAGTGCAGTTCATTAACTTACGTATCCAAGAAGGCTCAATGCATCTTTTGACCTATAAAATCCTGTGTTCCTTTTTCCACTTATAATCTCAAGTATAACCACTCCAAAGCTAAAAACATCAGATTTCACTGAGAAAATGCCGTCTAGTGCGTACTCCGGAGACATATAGCCACTGCATTACAATGAATAATGTCACGTAATCAGTAGATAAGTCAGGTTCAAATGAATTTAATTTTTTCAAGAAAACCCATAGTACTCACTAGGTTCCCACAACTCTGTTTGTATTGGCCTCGTTCTGTTTGCCTCCAACAATCCTCGCCAACCCAAAGTCTGAAATTTTGGGGTTCATTTCCTCGTCAAGAAGAATGTTGCTTGTTTTCATATCTCTATGGATGATCCTTAGCCTAGAATCTTGGTGGAGATATAGAAGCCCGCGAGCAATTCCCATAATAATGCTGAAGCGCATCTCCCAGTCCAATGAAGCAGATAGCTTACTATCTTGCATAATTTCAGTTTTTCATTTGAGAGCATATTTTTAATCCTCTAACAGTCAGTATCTCTATTCACTGGAAGTGTAAGAGATACAATTCAGATAAAGTATATGATTAAGTTGAGAGACTAACCAAAAATGAAAGCATCTAAGCTTCTGTTGGGCATATATTCGTAAAGCAAAATCTTTTCATCTCCTTCTACGCAGTAGCCCCAAAGTTTGACAAGATTCCGGTGTTGAAGCTTGGCAATCAACACAACCTCATTCTTAAATTCTTGCAAGCCTTGTCCTGAAAAACTTGAAAGCCTCTTTACTGCAATTTCTTTACCACCTGGGAACGTACCCTACGTTCCAATACCATAATTTTAGTGTTAGCAAGAACCAGAAGTTACTTCACAAGATTATTTATAAGCATTACATGCAGTGATTACCTTGTAAACAGGACCATAGCCTCCTTGTCCAAGCTTGTTAGCATCTGAAAAATGATCTGTAGCAGCTACTATGCTTTGAAACTCAAAAAAAGGTACATCTATCCCCTTCTTGTCTTCTTCCTTGAACTCTCCCGTCTCTATGAGCTCTTTTGCATGTCTTTCACTATCAAACCTGTGAACCACCGGTTTTCTCTGAATTGCCATATTTTCTGAATCCAAAATACAACAGCATATATTAATGATGAGGTAATTCATGTGGATGAATCCACAGTAACTCAAATTTTATGGCATAAAGAAAAGAAAATCTAACCAGATACAGATATAAGTGAATAATACCCATTGAGCATTGTAATTACCTCGTCTTCTCTCATTCCTCCTCCATATGTATATATAAGCAATGGCACATGAGAAAACACCCACACTGCTTACTGTAACCCCAACAATCAGAATAAATTTTTTATTGCTTCTTGATCCATCGTTTGATTTTGGCTCCAAAGGACCCGAACCTTCCACGGGAAAGAAAATACTCAATCAAGAATGCAAAATGATCAGAAGTATGTGCCCAAACTTGTTTACAGTTCTCTCATAGCTCATTAGTATTTGCATAAGACATCTATATTCTACTAGGGAATGGAGCAAGGTACAAGATTGTGAGTAAATATGAATACTGACCAGTGAGCCAAATCCAACCTCAGCTACCACTAAATTTGTGTCAAACACAGTATCTCACCTTGAGTAGAATTTGTACAATTTAAAGTCGAAGGATCCCATTTGAAGTTTGTATTGCAAAGGCACCTTCCACTTCCATTTCTTGTTGCATTGCATGTTGACAATGGCCAATCTTGGCAATCTATGGATGAAGTACATGTTGGCTCCAATGGTGGCTCCCATCCAATCTCGATTTCACCTCTGTTTTTTATTGATACAGCATCACTGGTATTGCTTGAGCCATCGTTGCACGCACTGGTTATAGTAAATGGCAATACCATTGACTGGTTGAGTTGCTGAATAGTGTCTTTTGAACTTCTAGCATCACAATTATCTTCAATCTTGGCTAGGATTACAAATTTCTGTGTATCAGGGTCAATGCTACTGACTTGGTACAGGCCACTAGATGTCTTGAAGCTAAGCTGGTTTGTGGATGTGTTGCACTGGAAGCTGAAGTACATGGGGTCACCACAATTTGGTCCACTACTTAACGGATATGGAACTATCATCGTGCCACAGATCTCACAGTTTTTCGGTGTTGATTCTGCAGAAGTAGAATCATTTGATAGTCATAAAACAATGAGAGGAAAGCTCAGCTACATATGATTAAGGGTTAAGCCAAACTCAACCAACATGACTAAGCTTTAGTATAGGAGCTTGAGCACATAAATGAAAGCCTATCAAGTTCACAAATATAAATTTAATCAAGAAACAAGGAAGGCTCTTGAAAGTATAATCGTATTCATATCAAAGAAGACAATGTACCTTCATCAGAAATTGGTACACGCACAGAGAGGTTACGACCTTCACTGTACTCCTCTTGAAGATTAGTAAGACCCTCTCTCCAAATCCAGCACATTCCATTTGTACCAAGATTTCCTCTTTGTGTGCTATCTATAGCTTCATCATATGAGTATGCTTGGCATTGGCAGTCACACTCCTTTCTGCACTCTGTTTCATTGTCAGCCTTAAACTGTGAGTCTGTTTTTCCAACTTTCATCTTGCTATAGTTCAAGAATTTGTACTTCTCACATGATATTGATTTTGCAGTGCACCCACCTGAAAAATCTCCAGCTTCCCAACTTTTTAGTGAAGCAGGTTTAAACCCTGTTAAGCAATTACAAATAGGATCACTCTTGAGATTACAATTCCCAAACTTTCCACAAGCATTAAACACACTACAACTATCCCTTGGCTCCTTCCAAATCAAGGACCACCCACTTTTGTTATCCCAACTCCAATACTGCATCTCCCCAGTATGATTCATGACCACCCTCTTATTCCTAAATCCCTCAGAAGAACTATTACCCTTTTGATAACATGTAAGCAATGCCAGGAAGCATCTTTTCTGAGCCATCTCCACTTGCCCAATAAATTATTGATCTTTTTGAGATGATATATGGGTTGTCTTCACCCATCTTAAATGTGAAGTTCCCATTTGAAGGGTCTTCTGGACTCTTCCATGAAACTAGTGTCATACTTTCATCCATATTCATACCTGAAAGAAAAGTGTCGGTAGGGTTCTTGAAGCTCTGCCATAGTACTGTCCCCTCTGGGTCATCAATTAGAACCAAGTTTCCAGAATCCAAGAGCTTCGCTGCCCGGGTGTGGGACACTGATGCATCAACACCTGTAGACCAATAAGACTTTCCTGTTTCATCAAGAACCTTGAGGTTTCCATCTCTAATAGCAACAACTCCACCAGCTCCAGTGAGTGGATTGTCAGGTCTAGCAACCCAAACTATTGTTCTTGGATCCGACTTGAACCAAATCCCAATATATCTTCTGTCAGAAATACCAGGGGTGAAGAACCCAAATTCAAATCTTTCCCCATCTGAAATAAGAGTTTCTCCACTGGTAATCAACTCATGTATTGTTATAGTGTCTCTAGCATAGCACCTAAAAAGAGCACTGATACATAAAAATGCTTTTAACAAAAAGATGAATAGCATGTTCTTAACTGACCATCTGTTGACTATTGTTCCAAGCTTGATCACTCTTCTCATGTTGGTTCCCATCACGAAATAATGCAGAAAAATGAGGACAAAAAATGGTAGCCATTTTCCACTCATCTGGTGACTACAGGGCATCTAAAGTGTTTCTGCATCCAATATAAAAAAAACTCATGTGTACAGCTTCAATAGAAAAAACTAATACCAGTGGGTCAACTTTAAGAGTAGAAAATAACTATTTGTGTGAAAAAATAAGGAGAGCCAACAAATCATGTGGCACCCATTTGCTTTTACATCAGTGTTCTGATTGGTAGCTTGTTTATTTTTCTTACATGATTAAGATAATAAATAAATTGACAAGCTGATCATTAAGAACCACATTGGAGCTCAACAGTGGTGGGCAAGGTTAAGATGTTGTCTTAATTTGGATATTTCACCAAATCCAAATGCCAGTGTCTTTACTTTCTTGACCTCTTCCAAAAAAGTATATGACATATTATTCTTTGGATTTCTAAAACTATATGACAACCCTAGCTAGTCTCAGATCTGTGCCTATTATGATTAAGCTCATCAAGACCCTCGTTCACTCTCATCATGAAATTGATGTAAATGGTGCTATACAGCATTAGCTAGCTGAACTAACACAGTTAAACATAGAACCAAAAACTTAAACCAGTAAATGAAATAGAACAGTAGATATGCAGTGCATCTTCTGGGTTTCATCCAACCGCTGATAGATGTTTCCATAGTGGGGTCTTACAGGATATATGCGAAATTGTTGTGATGCTTAATTCATTTCCACCCAAGGGCAAGCGACGCCTGGCATTGAACATTTTCTCATTCGTTGATTGAGTCTCTTTATTGCCCGCGGTATGAGTAACGTCTAGCATTGGACGTCTTCTTGAGAATCAGGACGTACGTAGCAATCTTCATTGTCTATGTCACTTTGGTGATGAAGAATGTCTAACATTGAACATCTTCTGATCAGTTTGTGATCTTGACCGCACAACTTCTGTTACGGTCCTTCCCAATTTGGAGAGTTTTTCCATATTGCTCGTGTTAACACAAAAGAGCTAGTAACATACAGAACTATACACTTAAGAATATGTGAGACAAGAATACTATGGAAGGAATGATATTGTTGAATGAAACTTAAGCCTATTTATAGTCAAGGTTTACAATACTCCAAAACTCACTTCCTCACTTCAGACTCCTAATATTAACCAACTAATGCATGACACATGACTCCTAATCTTGGGCCACTAATTAATCCACTTACTAACAATTAAACCACTCCTAACAAGCAATTAATCACTCACTAACTAAATAACAAAATGAAAAATTAATAATATGAAGATGATTTTGATTTGTTTAATATTATACATTTATGTTACATCTAATTTTTTTTTTTTAAATTAGACTAGAAAACCTAATTAAGTATTACAAGACTCGTACCCATTTGTTTATTACAGACTACAGAAAATTAGGAAAAACACATTTGTAATTGTAACATGTGCTGTGGGTGCTAATGCTATAGCCACCTTTCAGATATCTAGCTGGTGCTGTGGCTGCTACTGCCAGGTAACAACAACGAGAAACTATTAAAAATCTTGACACGGACCCATAATATCTTATGTGTTGTCACGTGTGATACAACGACAGCAGCTATATGATCACATTATAAAAAATTAACTTTCCTTGCAATACCTGGCCAATACGGCAATAATAATTTTCGTTTATTCAGATGAAAAAGAGGAAAATGTTACAAAGAAATCAATCCTAATTATACATAATGAATAAAAAAAAATCATTATAAAAAAAAATGAATCAAAAACCCAGATTTTCCAGCTGCAACTCCGGCCGCCTGTACAAACTAACAATTCAATCCTAGTCTTCTTCCTGATTCCGTTGTCATCGTGTTCTTGTTACTTACTACAAGCGCGAAAGATATGAATTAACAGGAAAATAAGACATGACAATTGGAGCACCCGAAGACGATTTTGATTTTGATTTTGATTTCTTCTCAGGTTTCTTCATAGAAGACGCTTTTGCGACAGAGCTCCCAGCATCATTGGAGACTCGTGCAGATGAAGATGGTGATGGCGCGAAGCAATTGGAGAAAACTGAGAAAATAGCCATTGATATTTATGCCCTTATTTAATTTGGTTCTCGAACGATGTTGATGATTATATATAGCTATATATAGGATGATTATAGCTATATATAGGGCGTCCTTGTTGAAGCGATGAAGAAGAAATTGAGGTGGGTAATTGGTTGAAAAAAGATCTAGAAAATGAGTTTCAACAAATAGTGAAGAGTAGATTAAAGAGTGATATGAGAAATGAGGTTAGATTGTATAGGTACATTATATTTATAGTGTGTTGGGAAAAGTCATAAACTTGGAGAGCAAGGAGGACCAGATTGTCTGTATGTGCTATATGTCCTAATCAAAGTTGGTTCTCAGCAATTTCATAATCTTTTGTGTCTACAAATAATACTTTACTTTATTATGTTTGACTAGTATTGCCAAAGTTAGATGACTTGCACAGCAAGTTCTTTTACCATTTCAAAAGCTTTAATCATTCAACAATAGACTTGATAACTAATTATCACGATCTACAATTAAGCCGCATAAAATAGTTTTCAAAAAGTGGATATTTGATAACACTTACATAATTGTTATTGTAAATGTATTATGATCATTCATATATTTGATTTTCAATATCTTGCAACTATAAATCACTACTATATATTTTGGTCTTCAACGTTATAAAAAAATAAAAAAAAAAAATAAAAAAAAAAAAAAAAAAAAAAAAAATTTAAAAAAACATCCCGCACAAGAAA
>JAYMTH010001853.1:0-13778 GCA_036897465.1 Pelargonium australe | reverse complement strand
GGCATCAAGAGGTTGAAGAAGAAGGGCATTTTGGACATTAAAAAAAATTAACCACCATCTGTTACAAAATCCATCCAATTTAACGGTAAAAGTTACTGTAGCAAACTTTTGGTGGGTTTTGTTCGAAACCTGATTTCAGTGGTGGGTTCTCTGCAGTTAGTCAATTACCCATAGGGGCTTACTGCAATTAGCCCAACTAATTATAATAAAAGTAGATTAGATGGTATGCTAGGCAACTCTTCAAACTACAGGCAAGGGTGTTTATGTCATTATGTTTCGTCAGATTCAACTATGTCAATCAGTCTGATCTTTAGTACATAACTCGAACATTCGAGGTCAAAAGGGTTAAGAGTAATTTCATTGCACGAGTGTGCGACTTTTTCACTCATGCGTCATGTAGTGTTGTTTTGTCGTATGATGATAGGAAATATATGCTAATGTAGCGGTCGAAAGACCGTGTTACCCCTATGCACTAAATGAGTGGATTTCATCACGATCAATGCTTATTTTCACGATAGAGTTATCTTGTTGCCCTTACTTGTGTTTTATTGTGTTTAGCGCTTATGGATAAAGCTGGTCATCTTCTCCAAGTATGAGATTTTGAAGTGTGTTCTCCCACGTCATGAATTTTCCTACTACACGACATTAAGTAGTAATAAAGAGTTTAGATCGTCGTATCTTAATCTACATAAATAATTTGTTACATGACACGTTGAGATAATTATGATTTTTGTTTACTTAGCATTGCTTATTAGAGAAGTCCTTGCTTTTATTATATACTCCCTCCGTCTCAAAATGAGTGTCCTCCTTTCTATTTTGAGAAAAATTAAGGAGAAGTTAGTTAGTGTGGTAAGTTTATTATTATATCCTTATAATCATGTGTTGAGAGATCCTAACTAGCTTTTTATAAGAATATTATTGACAATTCATGCATAACTAATTACTTACTAGAAAAGAAAACAAGACACTCATTTTGAGACAAAAATGAAAATGAAACAAGACACTCATTTTGGGACGGAGGGAGTAGTTTTTAATATTTCATATCACATTAACAAATAAAATTGTATTATTATCAATGGTGGGTGACTGAATAGTTCACTTATATAAATTAAGTACACTCAATGAGTGTAACAGAAGATTAATTATTTAAAATAAATATGAGGATTTGGATTCATTTATAATTTACATGTGTGTGAGGTTCTAACTCTAAAACATTTAATAAAAATTAAAATAGTCATTGCATTGCCCACAGAATTCATGTAATATTAAATTGTTTGGGCCTTGGAGAAACAAATCCATTGAATCCTATGGTCTGTGGGCAGATTATTTTATAACATTTATGTTCTTTTAACCCTCAATATTTGAGATATATATTTTTTAAGTGACGGGAAAACAGGCTTACAAAGACCAGTGTTTCTCACCCCTAGAGAGCATCACCATATTAGTTGTTAGTTTCTCTTAAACTCAAAAATTCAACTACAAACCGTCGACAAAAAAGCTCGAAGGAAATCCAAAGCACATCAACTGATTGGCCCAACATGATATATATATATATAATGTAATTTTATTGTATCTTATGAAGAAAAATAGTATTTTCATGGCTTAAAAATTGAATATCAACTAAGAAAGATTGGCATAACTGGGATTGAAAATTTATTTTTAATTCTAATTTTTGTTAGCTATCAATTTTAATGAGCAATGTTTGAAAATATAGAGCTCCATATTTTTGGTATAAAAAAACTCAAACCTCTACTCAATCATTAATAAAACTTTATGCCTCTACAATAAAATTGTAAAATCATGAAGAAAATTTATGATATAATATTCTTAACAACCTTCAAATCTAAGAGAAACACAAATTTCAAGGGCTTTTGAGACTTGAAACCACACCAAATTGGTACTAATGATCAATAAGATCTTAGAAAAATATCATAAATTAGAATGTGACAAGTAGCTAATCTCACAAAATGTTCCCAACCAAACAATTTTTGTGGTTAATATTTGTAGTATGATTGTGACAAAGTCATGAACAATGGCCAGAATGTAGGTTGTTTACTTGTTTTGTTTGGGATAGTATGTTCATGCAAATCAAACTCAAATCTCATTTTTCTATATTTATAATAATTAAGTAGATGATATTAGGATTGACAATATTTGAGTTCCCGTTCGGATGGGTGACTTTTAACTCAACTCCGACTCAAAAGTATTGTCAGAATTCAGTTGTGTAAACTAGAACTAGTGATTTTATTCATGTAGTAACACGAGACACGACTTGAACACAAACATGATACGAAATCAATGTGTTTAGTCTTACATGCTTTGTATTCATGTCATGTTCGTTTTGGGCCTCTAAAACCCCCACTCCCAACATGCACAACTAAGGGTATATTTATAATCTAATCTTAATAACATGTCAAACGTGTTGATTCGTGTCTTATCAAACATGTTGGTTATATCGTGCATAATGTGTTGTGTCGTGTCAACACGGTCCATTTATCTATGTGTCGTGTTGTGCACCACAAAAAAAATCTTCATCACGACACGAACATGACATATACGCACGAATTGCTAGCTCTAGTGTGAGGGGTGGGTGATTTTGTAATTTCACACACAAAAACAATATTAAAAGTATAAAATTAGCCACTACAACATGATCATCAATTGGTTCTATGGTGTAGTGGTTAGCACTCTGGACTTTGAATCCAGCGACCTGGGTTCGACTCCCGGTAGGACCTCTTTTTTTATTTTTTATTTTTTATTTTTTTTGTGATGGGCCTAATGGGCTTGTTCTTCTATAAATGGGCCACAGTCCACTATTGAACAAAAAGCCCAATGTGGGCCCACATTCCTATAGTTTTATTTGAATTTTGAAAACATCTAAATTTTATACTAAAAAGAAGTTTTAAACAAACATTCAACAACAAAAAGAAGTTTTAAACAAAATGAAAATGAAACTTTAACAATAATAATACTATTACTATATAAGATGGTTCTAATTTTGAAAATTGAATTAAAAAGACAACCCTTTTTAGTACTATAATCAATTTTTGTTAAATAAACGTCACTTCTAATTCGTTGTGTCTTGTCAAAAAGTTAACATATGATCCCACAAATATGGTTAATATATGCAAATAACATAAACAAACAAAATTCGAAATTGAAAATAAAAGGTACAGACAAATAATATATGAAAACAATCAAACAAGATCTACCAATGACAATTAAAATTAGATTAGTAGGTACAAAAAAAAAATATTTAAATAAAGCCAACAAAATTTTTTGTTTTGCTTGTCACTCGGAGAATATGGATATGAATTCTCGAGCATTCAAAATCTAATCCGCATTTCTATGGGTTTTGATATATATAATAGATCATGTTAGATGTTTTGATAAATTCGGCCTTCGAGTTGGACAAGTTCAACATGAAGCTATAGATTTTACTTGTCGTGTCCCAAATTGCGAAACACTCATCTTCCTCATATTTTCTTAAATTTTAAGAACTTTACCATAAAAGAGGTGAACAATTTTCATAAAAATGGAATGAAGATAGACACCCAAATGATGATCATCACAATTCACAACCATCCAATCATCCCATAAGCTGAAAATGAAATGATCTTTTAATGGGCCCCACCCTGTGGGCCCAAAAATCACCCCTAACCCCAATTGTCCAAAAAGGGCAATTCAGTCATTATCTACACCACATGTAAGAGAGTGAAACAGTAGTAGTAGGAGCATAAGCTTCTTCTCTATAGAAATGAAATTAAATATTTGAGAGAGAGAGAGAGAGAGAGAGAGCTGGATATGGAATCACAAGCCAGCCAGGAGCAGCAACAAGACTTGGGTTCTAAGCTTGCTTAGGTTAGTATAAATAAAAATATATATGTTTTGCAGGAATGTCAGATTGAGCTCAGTGGTCACACACCACAACCCACAAGCAAAGCCAAAGCAACTGTTTTTTTCTCCAAGTTTTTCTCTTGACTCGCTTCTCTATCTTCCCTACCAAATTGTTCTCTTTATTATAATATGCTTGCTTCTCTGTCCTCACACACCTTGTTGCTCTCTCTCTCTCTCTCTCTCTCTCTCTCACAAGTTCACTTCTTTTGGGGTCTTAATTTGTAGTCTTCTCTGTGTATCCCAGTTGAGATTTTGCTTCTTGCAGCAATTGGGTAGCAGTGAAACAGTCACCACCAAGTGTTTGTCTTATTGCCAACCTGAGAATATAGCCTCCTGTCTTCCTCATCCAGTTGGGTTTTGGGTATTTTTATTAGTTTTGTAGTACAAATTCCCAAAAAGGGTCTCTTGATTTGAGGTGGGTTTTGTGTCTTCTTTATCTGGGTCATGGAAGCTTGCTGTGACCTTCAAGTTGATGTCAATGGAGAAGAGACTTTCATGGTGGACAAGGTACTTTTTTTCAGTTTTTCCCCTTTTTGGTGATCTGGGTTTTTTGTAATTGCTGGTTTTTGTGTTGGGTTTTGGACATTTAAGTTTTGATTTGTGAAAGCTTAAACTTTTATTATCACCCACATTCTCTTGGAAGTTTTGTTGTCAATGTCAAGCTTATTAGTGGCCATTTTGATTGTATTGTGATTATTGTCCACAGTCCAGAACCTCACCATTTAATTTTCCACCTAAACTGTACTACTGTGGGTCATGGCCAGCATTGGTGTACCATAGGCTCTTTCTTCTCTGGTTTTTTGGCTTCTTGTCACCACTGTGTTCACAAGCTTCTTGCTGAAGCCTAGAGCTTTCTGTTCTGATCATTGTCTCATTTATTGCTCTTGTTATGAGCCTTAAATGCTCATACCTTTCTCTCATTTGTTGTACTCACTTCTTCTGAGTGAGAACTATAATTTTTTTAATAATTTTTTCTGTGGCTGTATTGATATTTCATCACTGTTTCTGGGCTTTCTGTAAGATTCCTCCTTTTGCTCTCTCTTTTCTTGTTCCCATCTTGAAACATTCACTGAGTTCATTCTTTTTGGTTGGTTTTGTTGTTTGGTGTGGTTTTTGTTTGGACTCAAATGATCATTGTTTCTTGATGTTGAGTGTATGGTTCTTGGTCTTAATCATGTTCTCATTGTTTCTTGATCTAATATTGGGTTTCCACAGAGAATTATCTCCAAATATTCAGGAAGATTAAGGAAGTTGTTTGGGAAATCAACAAGCTATACCAAAAACCTTAAAGTTATCTTCCATGACTTTCCTGGTGGAGCTGAGGGTTTTGAGCTAATCTCAAGGTTCTGCTACAACAGAGGCAAAGCCGATATCAATAGTACTAATATTTCGATCCTTCATTGCGCTGCACATTTCATGGAAATGAAGGGTTCTGTCTCTGAATCCCACAATTTGTTGGAATTGACTGAGAAATCACTTAGAGAGATCGGTTTCTGGACATGGTCGGAGCTTTTGGTTGCTGTGAAGCAATGCCAAGATTCACTTTCCGATGCTACTTCTTCGGGTATACTCGAGAAATGCTTGGATTCTCTCGTTGGGAGGCTTGTCTTGGCTAGTGAAGCAAGTCCTTGTCCTTCAACTTCTTCCACTGATAGCTCCGGGTTTCGGTTCTCTTGTGATAGTAGAAGCACCGAGAGCTTCAAGAATAGCTTCTATAAAGCTTCCTGGTGGTTTGAGGATCTTTTAGTCTTGAATCCTACTTTAACCGAAATGGTGACCAAATCGATGATCTTGAGAAAGCTCGACCATGTTGTGATAAGTAGGTTCCTATTTTATTACCAGAAGTGCAAATCGTGTAGTGCCACATCCGAAGAGAAGTGTAAAATCATTGAAACCATTGTTGATACGCTCTATGTTCTTGATTCGGGATCTGTTTCGTGCAAGAACTTGTTTGGTATTTTCCGAGCTGCTCTAAGCTCGAAAACAAGCAAAAGTTGTAGAAAAAAGTTGGAGAGCATGATAGGTTCTCGGATGGATCAAGCAACTCTAGACAACTTGCTCGTCCCGTCTCCTCACGGGACTAATTGCTTGTACGATGTGAATCTCGTCCTGAAGTTTGTGAAATCATTTCTGCGCCGAGGAATGGCACAATCATCTGCTAAGCAATTGAGGAGCGTTGCGAGGTTAATGGATTCGTATATTTTAGAAGTAGCTCCCGATCCTTGCCTCAAACCCTCCAAGTTTCTCGCTCTTGTCAAGGCCTTGCCCGGTTTTGCCAGAGACTCTCATGATGAGCTCTACCGCGCAATTGACATGTATCTAGAGGTAGTTTTTCGAGCATTTCTAGCTTAAAGTTCTATAAAATCCTATTCTGATACATCTGATATCTGATACGTATTGTTGCATATCAACAGGTACATCGAGAACTCTCCGAAGAAGAAAAGATGGAGATTTGTTGTGCACTGAACTACGAGAAGCTCTCGGCGGAAACCTACAAGCTTCTTTCTCAAAACGCAAAGTTCCCATCAAAAACCGCGCAATTGAAGCCTAAAAGCATAGTCCAAGGCGCCGAGAAGTGCAAGCAAAAAGGCGAAGCCAGCGACCAAATCGTGCTCTACGCAGGGAAGCTTGAGCTCTCAGATAATAATGAGAAGCTCAAAGCACACTTGCAGGGGATGCAATGGAGAGTGATGGAATTGGAGAGTGTGTGAAAGAAAATGCAAAACCAAATGGCCAAAGTCATGAAATCAAGAATTGCAAACCAGAAAAGCTCAAGATCTTTGCCAAAGATGTGCTCATGAGTGATCATGACAGTATATACATGTTGGTTTTTGTTCTATTTTGTGACAGTTTGGTCTTCTTCTTCTTCTTCTTCTTCTTTTCTGTAATTTTCTGCATAATTTAAAGCAAACCAGAAGTTTCTTTATGATATCAAGAAAGTGTAATGTACAGATAAAATGAAGGAAGAGACTTTTTTCATTTTTGTGCATTGATGGATTGTTGTGTTCATTGTTGAGTCCTTTTCAGGGTCACAAGTGCAAGTTGCCAAATGGTCTCAACTGTAACTTTCTGATGGAAATGTGAACCCTTTTGCCTTTTGGTGCTTATTTACATTTTTGGTCCGTTTTGGGTTCGGGTTAGATTTGATGCAACTCTCGTTAGAAATGATAACGGACGAAAAAATATAGTTCTTCAACCGTACAAAAACCTAAAATATATGGAACTAAGTTGAAAATATAACCTAAAATACGTAGAAGTTGTGCAATAGGTTATACTCCAAACCATAATTAGAATATACTCCAAACCATAATTAGAATAAATCGTGAAATAAAATAATTGAATATGATTGAAACGCCCTTCAAACGACCTTAGAATGCAAAATTATAGTCTAGAGTCTAGACACAAAGCGAAACTGAGTAGTCTCGTTTGTTGGCTCGAACAAGTTTCAGTCCAATTTATGAATATCAACTTTTTGTTTCAAAAGTATTTAATCTCCTACACCAAGAGTAAAGCCAATTTGACAATCCGGGTCGCGTGCCTCAAAAGAGGTTGGGATAAAAAAATTAATAAAACTAATGCATTCATATTTGACAACTTTTGATGAATCCTAGTCTTTTCCACAAACTAGTGAAACACGTAAGAACCGGCAAAAAAAGTTGTCCGATAAAAACAAATGCATTTTATCAGCCCGTGGCTTGCAATACTAAGGTATGAGGTTAACGTTGAAAAGGCTTTACTCTAATCTGATACATAAATTGATCGAGTCTATTTTATACGATCCTAAGAACTATACCTGACAATTCGGGTTATAAATTGGATCTGGTCGATGTTTTTGAAGTTGGGTCATCACAATTCACACGAATTGTGAGTTTTACAATGAAATGTGGGGTTAAATACACGTTCGTTTTGTATGCAAATTTTTCGCAACAAATTCAACTCAATAATTAGTCATATTTATTTCATGATAATCTGAACCAACAAAAATGTGACACGAGTATGTGCAAGTAGATCCACTTAGAACCATCATAACATTCATGAAACATATGCTTATAATAAAAATTGTTAGTTGGATCCTTTATGGTAGCTTCAATACTAAATTAGTGTTTGACCAAATTATTAGAACAAAAGTTAATGATTGCTCATTACTCAACAATAAGTCAATAACTAATTAATCTTGTACTTAACTAGTTTGAAGACTCAAAAGTAACCACATTTTCACTCTAACAACTAGTTTGGAAAAGTCAACAAAGATTGGTTCAACTATTGGAAAGTTTTTTCTTTTCTTTCCTTCTTGAATTTATTTTTAGTCTTAACAGTTTCTAATTGGTCAAATTTAAAGTCTCAAATGTAAGTACGTAACAGTTTTTGTAAGCGGTCAAATTTTCTTATTAGTCACTTTTTACGTTTTAGCTTTTATTATATTTTTGTGATAATCACTTTTAAAACGTTGATTGTACGTAAATGTGATAGAAACTCCAAACATGTCAATTGTATTGTAACCACGTAAATATTAATATATTGTTATATAAGTATATAGTAACCTTTTTTATTTGAAAATAATAAGATAGTAATGATTTTGCAAGTAAAGCCGACATTTTGAGCTAATCTCGCGAGCACCCAACCCCTAACTTGCCGGCTTGTAGTTTCGAGTTGCACAAAATAAGTTTTATATATTTTATAGTCGGAATAGACAAACTACTCATGTACTAAAAATCTAAAATCTTACCTAATAAATTCATACTATTAAGCATCATCAACATGATCCTGAAAACTTCTCGACTCAAAACCTGACATAAATGTTTTGGATTAAACATCTTTAACCCGCTATTAAGAAAACATTCAAATTCATCCCAAATTTTGGTCTGAAAAAACTCAAATTACACATCGATCTTCAAAAAAGCTCGACCCAACCTCAAATTCGAGTTACCAACTCTACCTACATGCATAAAGAACACCACAAATTTGGGCAATATTTGGAGATTTGAGAACTAAAACTATGAAGATTCTTGGGAACATTTGGGTAGCTAGTAGCTACTATCATCTACTTTAGAACCTAGTAATCATAAATATTTTCCTAATGCCATTGATTGTTTAAGAATCAATGACTTGATTTGTCACAAGATGTTTTGTTGACTAGTAAGTAGGGAATATTCTCACCAACTCTTACATCTACTGGTTGGTACCATAAATGAAAAACCTTAATCAGTCAAGTTGACATAGACTTGGTACTAATTCTTCATTTTGACCTAATAATTGTCTAAAAGTCCAATTTACTTAATATCTCGCATCGATAAATGTATATAAGTTTATGCCCGATAGTTTTATTACGGTATAAATATAAAGGTCTAAAAATTTAATCATAACCAACATTTTAAGTTATTTAGTTAAATTGATATTAAACTTCTTTTTCACGGATTTTGGTTGTGAGGGCATAACATGAATCCGGGTGAATTAGGAAGCGAGGCTCAAATTGAGGTTTGGGTTTTATATGTGAAGTGTGCAGGTTTATATACACGACTATCCAAACTGATCCGACCCCAAAATAATTCGTAAAACTTTATCTAAATTTCATGTGTATGTAAATTTTAGATCTAAATTATCTGTTTTCTAAACATATGACGAAGAAGTTTAGAATAATTTACAAATCCATAGGAACAATTAATATCACAATTACTACTTTATTTAATCATGAAAATGGGTTGATTTGATATGGATGGAATGTGATTTATTTTGAGTGAACCAAGAGAGAATATTTAATGAAGAAACAAAATGCCTAGAAGCATTTTTGCTTAGACGCCACTCTTTTCTCCAATTCCAAGGTTGGTCAAAGCATTAGCATATTAATAAATAATTCATATTATATAGTTATTTTTAGAAACATCCCAATATCCTAGTAATATATTGAATCAAGATTCAAGAAACCAGTTTCTATTAGTTTTTGGTAACTCTAATGGAGACTTGAAGGATGTGTCGTGTCAGCGTTGAAAGAGATAACATGGATGATGCCCGGAAAATTATAAAAATGCCCGATTCAACTAGACCGGTACAAGTACAGGCCGGTCTCTGGGCCACCCGTTTGGCACTATCCAGGTTAGACTCAACGATAAACCCATCTAATGAGTCATATTCAATTATGTTCCAAACACGTTTGTTTGAAATCGTGTTCACATTGAATCATGCGTTGAGAAACGAACTATCAGGTCATCGTTTATCACTGCTCTTCAAAATTTTGGGTCTATGTGAAATTTTGGCATGTTGTTGGAGGGGCATATTGGTCTTTTTAGTGGCTAAATTGGGCAAGTTTTGGGCCAGATTGGGAATAGCTGTGTAAGTTTGGGCTCGTGTGGCCCATTTTCAATTCCACCAACTTCTAGAAGAGACTTACCATATGATTAACAATATGTGTCAAAACCAAAATAGCTTTAGTGAAAAATTACAAATCCAATAACTTGAAGCATTACCGACATCTCATAGGCCAAGTGGTAAGCTTACCACTTAGGTACCTTAGTGTCTTGAGTTCGAGTCACCGTGTGGGTACTGTTGGTATCGGTAAGGTATGAGTAGATTATCTTTGTATCCCTTTCAAAATTTGAGCTTTAAAGCCCAAAATTTTAATAACTTGAAGCATTTTATTCACTATATTTACCTATAATACAAATTTGAAAAGGAGAACGCTAACTTGGGCCAACTATTTTGAGCTATCACACGCTCGTACTAATTTTAGCCGATGTCCTTGATTGATTGCCAAACAATGTCCCGGGTTCCTGTTTTCCTAAGGGCATCGTTGATTTTGACCCAAAATAACGAAATATCTACTCTTTTAATAGCTTAAAGGTGGACCTACTTTAAATGGATCATTAAATTTTTTGTTTTATTGTGTTTCTTCATGTCTTATTTTTTCAACGGCTGATGGTGTGTAATTTCTGAAAGTTCGTGGAACCCATGACATCTATGTTACTAAAACATCCAGTTTGAAAATCTAATGCTTTGTTCTAATTCATACGATGAGGACACGCAGTTAGATTCAAGTTGGAACTCTTATTGTTTTACAATGTTCTGATTTTCTTGATTTGACTCTCAAAACGTTTGACTTTTGAGAATTTAAGACACACGAATGTTCGGAGACCGGATTCGGTATAATAAAAAGTTCAGGGACTAATTTGTGTCAAAACACGAACGTTTCGAGACTAAATTAAGTTTTTTTACCTAATTTTTACGCTGAATATGCTTAAAACCCACAAAAGTATTAGATTAGACAATACTTTTAAAATTAGGCCAACAGTAATTTTTACAATGGACCAAAATTTAAAACTACAAAATAATTAAATTAGACAATACTCTTAAAGTTAGGCCAACATTAATTTTTACAATGGACCGGAACTTAAAAGTTAAATCCCACAAAAGAGTTGGATTAGACAATGACTTTTAAAATTAGACCAACATTAATTTTTACAATGGACCATAATTTAAAACCAACAGAAGAATTATATTAACCAATGACTTTTAAAATTAGGCCAACATTTCAAAAACACATGATTTTTTACCCATTAATTTTACACATAATAAAACTTAATTTGATCTTTGAACTTGGGTGTTTCGACCCAATTTAGGTCCATAATATTTTTAAAATTCCCGGGTCCTTGATTGATTGCCGATGTCCTTGATTGATTGCCAAACAACGTCCCGGGTTCCTGTTTTCCTAAGGGCATCGTTGATTTTGACCCAAAATAACGAAGTATCTTCTTTTTTTTTTTTTTTTTTTTTTTTTTTTACTCAAAATGATCCATGAATATTGATTCAAAATGACCATTTCCCTTAGAGCTTATAGCAAAAAGTATAGAGAACAAATTGGGTCTATATATAAAATTTCATGGACTATTCCTGGGTCAATTGGGCCGTATACCTATATTATATAGTCACAAAATGCATAAAAAAAAGAAGAAGTATTTTTTTAAAAATGAGATCTAATTAAGTCTTTTACTTATATTCTATATATTCACAAAATGCATAAAAAACCCTAAATACTCTATTTTCAACAATTAAGACAATTAGATTCAATATCAAATATGGAGAAGAAAAAAAACGGCCTATCCCCTCAAGCGGACGCGGGCTCCGCCATTGCGTGTGGGTGAAATAAAACACGTCATTTGGTGTTCGAATCATGTCAAACAAGCTCTCTCAAGTCTTAAGCTAGCAATGAATTCGATTTTGCGGGCTATCCAAATAATTGATGTAGTGTCACGCGATTGACATGCATGCATGAAACTACGACATTGCTCTTACTACGCAAATTAGGTAACATATATGTCACATATAATTAAAAACTCTGTTATGTGATGTTACATATATATATATAATTTCATAAACTTTTGCCGTAAATCCAGTGTACAAAACATTGCTATAAATGTTTAATTATTGTGTATTTATGTTTCTTCTCCATCTTAAGTTGCATGGGTGAATATTACATCTCTTTATGTATTATTGTAAATGAAATGGGCTCCATAATCAAAGACTTGATTCTGTTCTTCGAATTAGTATCCGGAGCTCCATATGTATCGCCATGTTGATACGTCAAGTGTGCAATTCGAGACAGGTTAAATGCAATTTCTGTGAATTTTCTTGAAAATGGCGAATCAACATTGTTTCGATTTTGATTCATCTTTCTCCAAGTTTTCTTTATTAATTCTTGTACTCTCTCGCGTCCACATTCCTCATTAATCCCAGTTTCAAGCATATAGCAAGCGACTGAGTTTACAGTTTCACCTCTCTCCAGTTCGACCTGTACATCACAATATGTTAAAAATGAGATAGAACGTTCTCATTCTTTTAAATGACCAGTTCGACTAGTTTAGTTTTAAACTACCACGTCACTTTCACCGATTTTAATCAACTTTTACGTATGTAACGTTTAAAAATATACAAATACCTTTGAAGTGCTCAAATCATTGTAAAGTCTAAAAAGAAAGGATGGATGGTGCAAGAGATCATGATATTCCTCTAAGCACTTCAATGACTCTTTGGTGATGTCTTCACCTACAAGAAAATATGCATGAACAAGAAATAGAGCTCCTGAAGATGAAAGCCATGAATTCTCAATATAATCGTCCATTTTTGGAACTTGTTTGTTGTGATTCCACTTTGCTTCTTGCAAGAACGATTCGCACAAATCGCCCCACTGCAACAAATTAAACGTCACATGTTAATTCAGTTTCGTTTTTACTGTTCAACAACACGACTGAACTGAACTGAAGCAAGTGACTATATATGTAATT
The DNA here is from genome assembly GCA_036897465.1 of Pelargonium australe. NCBI lineage: Eukaryota > Viridiplantae > Streptophyta > Magnoliopsida > Geraniales > Geraniaceae > Pelargonium > Pelargonium australe. The sequence goes on along the minus strand of JAYMTH010001853.1, from coordinate 609 downwards.
GTACTATTTATTAAGTTGTCAATCTAATAGTACAAACATTTAAATACGAGAAAACGTACCGCTTTTACGAGATAGGGTATGACATTCTCTCCATGTTCTTTAAGATTGTCATAAGCCATTTCATTGATAGTGTTGTAAAGAGCCAAGAAACATAACTTCATGTAGTATGGTAGTTTTCCAATTTCCTTAACATTCCATCTAATGAACACAAAAATTCATTAAGACTGACTATAAGTATAAATCGATGATGTGACATCATCTAATTGACTCACCTCTTGACAACATCAGTGAAAATCTCCAATTCTTCAAGAGTTGCATAAACATCATAGATGTCATCAATGGTGGTGACAAGTGCAGCCACTTTTGTTAGACCTTTAAGGCAGTTGCTATGTTGAGGTTCAAAAGCTATTCCCATTGCCCAAAAGAAGCTTTCCACAAGCCTGTCTCTAGCAAAGCTTAACTTGCTTGATAGGCCTATTTCCTTCCACCACCTAAAACTAGAGATGTTAGAGAAGACCCAACTATTTAACCCGAAAAAAATATATTGATATGAACGCGTAAAAACTAAAACAACGATATTTGATTGCATACCAGACTACCATTAATTAG
>JAYMTH010001852.1:0-13778 GCA_036897465.1 Pelargonium australe | reverse complement strand
CCATTGGCCCTCGCAAGCCAAAGAAGTCGAAGTAGAAGAAAAAGAGAAAAATGGATGAGCCACTATCATTTGAAGACGAAGAATAGTGTGTAATCATGAACTTTTTATAATATTTGTGGATTTGATTACGAAATAATAGTTTCATTTAATAATACTTTTGAATCAAGATGTTATAATTTGTGCACTTATGAATTCTTACTTTTGCATCTAAAATTATATGAATGTGTTTGTATTTTTGGTGATTTCTTGGTGAATCTGACTCGAGCAAATGGTAACATAAAATATTAACATTTACTTTGCTCGCGATTAGCAGGCAATTGGAAAGCAAGAAATTACTTGCCCATTTGCGAGCAAATAGCGAGCAAAATAAAAACTCATTTATTGCTTGCTAGTTTGCTCGTTAATTGCAAGCAAACAATTGCTCACAATTTGCTTGCAACTTGCGAGAAAACTATTTGCTCGCTCATGTGTTTTGTAAGCAAACATTTGCTCCCAAACAATTTTTACTCCCTAAGATGCTTGCAAATTTGACAGTTTTTCGTAGTGACCATTCCGATAAATGTTCGGGGTGGAGGTAGATGTAGTTGGTCGGGGGCTTCAGATTCGAGAATGGTAGAGGCCATTGCAGTACGAGAGGCTCTAAGTTGGTCGAGTCAGATTCTTGTCAGGTAATTGAGGCGATTCAAGCTAGAGGGGAGGATTACAATACCTTTACCTTGGTTATTAAAGATATTTTAGCTCTGTCAGATCAGATTGATAGTATAGAGTTTTTATTTTGTAGCGATTTGCGAACCAGGTGGTCACGCTTTAGCTAGGTCTTCGAATTCTCCGTTAGACTTGTCAGGCCGGGTGGGTTTCTATCCTATGTCGGACATTGATGCTATTTTGTTGGATGATTGCTCTTAATTAACCGGTATAGAATATAGTTTGAATGGTTTCCAAACAGTCCAAAAATCAAAGTCCCGCCCAAACTCATCCTATAAAACGCTAAGCTGTCCGTTCAACTCTTTTTCTAAAGTTCAAAATTACAAAAACTTCTAGCAAAATTTATCATATCCTCTGCGGGAAAATGCCTGGCATTCCTCAGATTCTATGGAAGCTATACGGGAAGGAGAAGCGCAACCGCGCCCGGACGCTCGCCCAAACCGTCATTTCCTTGATACCTCCTCCATCGTACTCGGCGGCGGCTTGCCGGTGCCGGGGACGGCCATGCATCCGCTGCAGCGGCACCGACGCAATGTCGTTCCTCCTCAGGCCGGACGACCCCTCCGATTACCTCTATCTCCTCAATAAATGTTTCGTCGTCGTCAACAATGATGCTCCTGCCCTCCTGGAGTTCGCCCCCTTTAGCCACTGGTCCCAGCCTCAGGTCACCTTCTTCGTATACATAAATTACGTTTTTGATCCAAAATCAGTGTTTACTTTCTCTAAATATTCCATCCCTAAATTAATTTCTAACTTCATTTTAAGTTAGTTGTGCATGACTTGCCAGAACTGGCTTTGATTCATGAAGTTGAGATTGAGCACTATTCATATTGGATTTAGATAGCTTGATTTTGTGTGCCAAAAATTACCTGTTATGTTTTTCAGATTGTGGCATCAACAATTGAAAAGATAAAGTACGAGTCCAAGGTCCCCAACGTGATAGGTTGGGGCTATGATAAGGCAAGTGCTCTATTTTCATACAAGTTCATGTCGTATTTTGTGATAAGGTTCTTAATTTATTAAATATAATTATAGTTATTTTTTATGGAGAAAATCACAAGCTGGCTTTAGTTGTTCAGTATACATTATTTTAGTTTTAACTTTTGTTGTGTGGTGATAATATCTTTATAGCAAAGTGTTGCACGTTATTGAAGTCCGTAATCCATACCCTTGAGTTAATACTTCTATTTATTCTTAGGGATTTTAACTGATTGAATATTTCAGGTTCACTATCGCGTTGCTCCGTTTAATGGGAATATAAGATTTTGATTTATAATATTACTATTTGGACTGAAATTCCATGAAAGTGCGTGTAGAAGTTAATCAATGCAGAATCTTTTGGGAGATTATGTTTCGCGCGCAAGCACACACACACCCATATAGTTTATATACACACTGGCACAAAGATGACAAGGCATTGAAGACTACAATTACTATTTATTATAATTTATTTGCTTAAAAGAGACATGGTTATAACATTCGTTATTTTTTCGTTAGCTAATGTTTGCTCATTGTGTTTATACAGTATCGCCGTTCAAGCACCATTCTGGAGCTTTTAACCAGTTCAGCATGGTGCATTCTCTTAACAAGGGTATGTACATATATATCAGAATATCTCTTTTAGTTTCTTGACTTTGTCCTATTATTGTGTAATTTATTGTATTAATTTACTAAAATGCAGGTTGGGGAGTCTGTCATGGTCTATCTACTAATGCATTCTTCAATATTTTTACCTGTACAAAAAAAGATACACCATCAGGTGGCAGGTTCTCCTATCACTGCTTTATGTCCTAAGTTCTTGAAGTATGCACCAAAAGCTCAAAACAATCGTCCTTCACATCTCCAATCAGGTAAACTAGAGAGGACAAATACCATACCATATAATCATATGAACAAGTATCAGTTGTATTGCATCCTCTCTTTTTCATGGAGATACTTATGATATTTTATGGACTGCACTTGGCAGATAATGTTGCCTATTTTAATTTGTTTTGAAATCTTAATATGTAAGCGATACCTATGTTAAAGTTAAGACATCAACTATCTCAACAAGATTTCTTACTATATACTGAAAATGCAATATGTTTGAGTGCAAGAACAATATTAGAACTTATTGTCTTGCATTTTGGAAATGATTTATTGCTTTGTTATCATTTTGTATGCAATCATTTGATGTGCTATTGAAGCTGCCACGGATCTCAAATATTTCCTACAGTTGCATAGGGCACTTTGTTCTACTTTATCTCATTATATTGGTTGTATTGGGTCTGTTCTCTGGTTTCGCGCTAGTTTTTCTCTTGATGTTTTGCTTTATAATAAATCTGGATGAAGACACTTAATTGTATATGATTGGTCCCATTCTTCTTCAGCATCAAGAAAGATGAGGGGTGGAGTTGATGGTGATAACCAACTGTTAGCAAGGCAGACGACTTATGTAAAAACATCTGGTGGGCATTATGAGAATGAGGCAAGTCGGATGAATTTGTTTGAAGTTGCTAGACCAATATGTGGATCTGGTGTTGCTTTTAGTGAAGGGGACTATAGGGAACCTGGACAAAGCTCTGAGCAGATTATACCAAATAGTAGAAAGCGTTTTGGAGCATTTAGTACGCAGTGCTACACAAAGCGCAGACAATTAGATCTTCAAAAATCAAGCATTGTGGCCCCTTTGGCAACCGTACATTCCAAAGAAGATTCTGAGAGGTGTCAATATGATTTTCATGCTAGCTCAAATTGTCATCATGAAAAGGTGATTTTTTTGGAGCTCATTTGATTTGTCGATTTCAGGTTTCCTTCGATTGTCTGGCCCTTATTTATTTATTTATTTATTTTATTTAAATTATGAGGGCCTTAATTTCTATGAGCTCTTGATGTACAGTATCATTAAACTTAGCATAAATATAGGCACCGTAAATTAACATGAAAAATCATGCCATTTGCAAGAATTTAAGTTTTGGATGAATATGTATGTTTGGAATGCGTGACATATGAGGATGACATGGCGTCCCTGCAGAATTTGAAAAGATTTCTTTTGCATTATCTAATTATTAACCATTTTAACTATTTGGGTAATAATGGTTTTTATTTATACACACACACACACAATTCTTTTCTGCCTCCGTTGTATTCTAGATGATTGCAAAATGTTTTGCAGTCTTGTCCTTAGGTTTTAATATGTGCCCTTCCAGTAAATTGATAAAGAAAATCAGTTTGAAGATTTGAATGCTCGATGAGTGGTTCATTGAGAAAATTGGAACTTAGGTAAATGGTAAAGCAATAGGTTCACAGCTAAAGCAGCAAAGTAAATGAGGTGATGCATGATTAGTATGCACAATTTTTTGCATAGCAGGTCAGCTAAGAGTTCTCACCTCAAATATTATATCTATGGACTGTGAGATGGAGACTTTGCTGGCAAGCTAATTGTGTGCTGTAGTGTTAGGAAGTGGCTCATCTTCTCATAAATCCTTTAGTTAGGCATTAGGCCTCAGTTATTATTACTTTATGTGAGAGCATTGAAAATTGGTAGCTTAGTATTGTGATGAACGTTGGCAATTAAGAGGAACATTTGCAAGTTCAGACCCTAATTGAAGGAAGAAGTTGTATTTTTCAAGTTGTGTATGCAAAATGCACAACGGAGATCTACAAAATAAATAAAATGCTGTTCATGAAGGGTTAACCAAGGAGTGTTAAGGTGATTTACTTTTTAATTTATATGTTTGAGAACTAGAGGGGTCTTTAAAAATCATTCCCACCTAGGTTATTGAACTGGTTGAACCATAAAGATAGAGTAAAAGGAAGATGATGAACATCCTAAGGAGTTTGAGAAAGATAAAAAAGAAAGAGTACAAATGGCATCATTATATCCTTCTCTCTTATCACCATGACTGTTTTTTTTTTTTCATCTATAGTTCCAGATATTTTAAAAGCTTAATTTTAATTTTTTATTTTTACAATGCAGGATGATCAATTATAGTTTATCAATGACTGATGCAGCATAATATTCTTAATATTTGTAACTTGTGAGAATTTTTGTCTTGCATTTCACGTAAACAGCATTGTGGGAGAACAAACTACATGCTTTACTTCAATTTTTGACAATTGTAAAAACCTATGGGTAAATGAAAATGGAGAGATGTAATGTAAGTAATGTTTGGTCGTCCCATGAGACATTCTCTCATTTTCATCAGATTTTAGGTCTATTGGAGTAGTGACACAGAGTAGATTTGGGGTTCCCTATTGTTAGCATGGGACTGCCAAGCCAACTGCCCACTCATTACCAACTGCCAAGACATGTTTTTGTTTTTGTTTTTATTTTTCCTTTTGCCTTGTTCCACATGCGAAGCTTATTGCGTTGTGTGGTTTGTGCGTGTATGTTTACCCAGAGAGAGATGGTTTCTTACTGCCGTTTGAATATTTTGGGTATCTTTAACCTTTTTATTACCACGGTTTCTCTTCAGATGCCACAGGATTGTTGTTGTGAGCTGTTGCTAACTTTCCAGATGGTGGACAAACAGGCTCAGATTAACAGGAAATCCTTATTTTATAACCTGAAAAGTTCTTCATCTATTTTTCCAAGTAAACGTATCCTTTTCTTCTGTATATATTTGTTGAACTTGTGGTACTTTAGAAGCTCTCTGTTCGTTACAATGATCACTTGGCATTTTTGTTGTTTCTGCTATGAATTCTTGAACCAGACACAATTGTTAATTTTGACTTTTTGATTGGAAAGAGATAAAAATGAAAGACAAAAATTCAAAAGTCCTGCTCAATCCAAACAAAGTAAAAACTTTATTGTTGACACAAGTACATATTGGATAGATAATAAGGTTAGATTTGGCTTACAATACCTAAAAATTTCAATTTTTTGTTTTCCCTCTTCTCTTTCCTCTGAAATGTAGTATAAAAGTCATGAACTTATTAGCTCCTTTCATATCTACTTTGGGTGTCAAAGAAATTATGTATGACCTTAATGCTCTTCAGATGTGCTTAATTCCTTAGAGCCCAATTCTGCTGGCTCTGATTTTCTTCTTAAGACTATCTTTGGCTTATCTGATGTGAATGTTAGCGATCAGTCAGCTTCATGTTCCCAAAGCAGTGGCTTTTATCTCACTGGATCTCCTTGCTTGTAAGTAAATCACTACTCATTCAAATATATTTGTTGTTACTAGTCTCATAACTCTGCTGTTGAGGGATTGTGTTCGGATGCAAATTCAATCTTTAGTTAGTGTAAATTTTGCAAGCACCTTTGCTCCTTCTAGTGGCTCTCTATAATGGGTGGAAGTCAAAAGAGATATAAAGTTGAAGCAGTGAAAGGATCTGAATTGTTAAATGACAGAATCTTATGGCTGCTCTCAACTAATTTAGGTATGTGAACAAATATGAAAGTTGACTATAAGGAAAAGGTTGTACAAATGGAGGATCTCATTCTTTGAACATAGATATAAAGATTCGTGTAGAACAATTATAAAGGGAGTCAATATTTTAGGAAATGTTCAAGTTGTATTACAAGTTCTTTTGCATCTTCATCAGTTTTTTGCTACCTCTCCTCTTTTTGTGTGTATTCTACACAGATATAGTGTCTCCTGATTGGTTGTTTTTGTGTCTCCTAGGTATCACCGGCTTTCCAAGTTGCTTAAGACTCTCATACGTAGAACCAAGCGTTGCCAGTATTTGAGATTATTGAATAAGCACTGTCCTATTCCATCATTCGATCAAAGTGGTGCTGCAGATGCCACCTGCATGTTTAAGGTCAGTGTGCTGTGGAAAGCCAGAGAATTAAACAAAGAAACTTAAATTTGGGGTTATTTATGTTTAACAGTCCTATTTCAATATTCAAATATTTGTATGGCACAAAATTGCAATTATTTTCCTTTGTTTCTCCAAGTACTGGGCCAGCAAGAGGACTAAAACCTTTGCTATGTAGTATTTAATTACTCCCTCCATCATAGAATAAGAGTCATCCTTACTAATTTTTGTTTATCCAAAGTAACTGAGTAAGTGTCCACTCTCTATTGGCAGTGCATTACACATGAATTATCAGTAATATCCTTAACATAAGTTACTTAGAACCACATATGACAGACATGAGGGAAGATAGGTGAAAGTCAAACAATAATGAAATTGTTCCAGTGTTTACAAATAGTCAAAGACACTTGTTTTAGGATAAAGGGAGTATTATTAAAAAGATCTAAAATCTCTCTCATTGCACTTTGTAAACACTAATGAAAGGGATATTTCTTCTAATTCCCCGTGTATGAATGCAACATTTTTCTTTTGATAGGGGCCAATGGAAGCTTTTTTCCTTCTATCAATACATTTTTTTAATCTCTCAATATATTTTTTGGGTTCAGCAGTGAGATATTACGGGCCACAATATCTTTCACTGTCCTTGAAAATAATTAAAGTCTCCCACTCATCTTTTGATGCATTGGTCTCAACTCTCAAAGTTTGAGTAACAAGAGTTAAACACTTCTAGATTCTTTTATCAACTTTCAGAACTATCAATGTATTGACCATTGGAGCACTCCAATCACCAGAATAATACCTTTAAATTTTTTCTAGTAAGTAGTTGATCTTTATGTTCTGTTAGAAGAAATTGAATCTAAAAATTTAATTAGCAAATTTTGATCTAAAAAATTGTAGAAAGATAAAAGTTAAATAAACCTTTGTCATTAGTTATATATAATAAAGAACACCTCACCTATTAATTTAGCTTTAGGCCCCAAAACTAGTTGAGCTACACTTGTGTAAGAAATTTGATTTCCTCGAAAGAATTTATGGAACTGTTCTCTATTTTGGTTTAGTGTGTGAGTGTTTGTCACATAATTACATGTGAATACGTGCGAGGTTGCTTACTTGCTTTATATGTACAGCACTAGGCAAGCTAATTTTTATTACTTAGGCTAATTTTTTGTTTAGCTTTTGTAATACAAATGTGATTTATTTAAATTGGATTTCAGGAAAGTAAATCAGGATACAGGAATTTGCATGCCACTGCTCCTTTCTATGAGGCAATCAAGTCTTACAGCTCCAAAAGTCAGGTGGTCTCTTTCATATGGGCTGTTTGTAGGAGTATAATTCCTCCAGATTTACTGGGTACACCTTTTAATTGGAGAATATTAAGGAGAAATATTTACAAATTTATTCAGCTAAGAAGATTTGAGAAGTTCTCTTTTAAGCAATGCATGCATAAACTGAAAAGATCTAGGTTCTTGTCTGTATCAAAGAAAGACGCTTCTTGCTACTTGCATAGTCAGGCAGGGAAGGGTGTGGATATGGTTAAGGGATGCAGAAAATTTAATGATGCTATATATAGTATGAAAAATAAACTTCTAGAAAGCTGGATCCTATGTTTTTTTTCATTTCTAGTTGTACCCTTGGTGCAAGAACACTTCTATGTTACTGAAAGTGAGCATGGAAAACAAAATGTTTATTACTATCGGAAGTCAGTTTGGAAGAAATTGACTACTGAAGCCTTCACTTCCTTGAAAGACCAGAAGTACTTTCACTTGGGTGATGCAGATGTTAGAAATATAATTGACAACAGGTCGTTTGGTTTCTCCAAGCTCAGATTTTGTCCAAAAGAAAATGGATTAAGGATGCTAGCAAATCTTAAAGCACCATCTAAATTGCCTGTACCAAGTTTCTATCCAGCAACACGTAGAGTGCGCTATTTCAAGTCTGTAAATCAAGCTCTTCGTGATGTGCATGCTGTTCTAAAAGGTCTAAAGTTGAAGGATCCAGAGAAGCTAGGATCGTCTGTGTTTGATTACAACGATGTCTATAGACAGTTATGTTCATTTATAGTTGGTCTGAAGAATGGGTTGGGTGACATTCCGGATGTGTTCATTGTGATTTCTGATGTATCAAAGGCTTTTGATTCAATCGATCAGGATAAATTGCTTACAGTTATGAAGGAGTTCATATTGGAGGATAAATATCATCTCAAGCAATCTGATCAAGTTATCTGCACAAAGAAATGTCTGTGGGTTTGTCAGAAATCTATGTTAACAGATTATATCACTACTGGCCTTACAAGATTCTCATCTTCTGCCAACATTCATTCGTTGCACAACATCATCATTGATAAGGTTACCTCTATTTACTTATTGTTGAAGATTGTTATTTAGTACCACCTTTCAATTCCATACCCCCTACTTCATTCCTTTTCTCATGTTTGATGCCACTTGCTAGATGCTAGGAACAAGTCTTTGACATTCCAATTTAGGTTCAGATCTGTTGGACCAGTAATTTGTGTACGAGTGTCATGTTTATATTATTTTTTCCATTGAGTGGTGGTGAGTCATTTGAATTTACGTGTTACGTTTATCGTTTGTTTTGAGTGCTGAAGTTTTGTCTAGAGTTTGACTTCCATCTATTGCATAGTCTTGCTGCATTCATATAGTTTTTGCTTCACTAAAACATGTCAGTGAGTAGATTTTTAACTGGTGCATTATGATATCTACTGAATGTCTGAATCAAGAAAAGTTCAAAATATTGAGGAAAGACACTATACATAAGATAATGTCCTCCATTGTTTCTCTTTAGTTGACTTGGATAAAATGTTACTTCATGGGATACTTTATGAAAACAGTAATGGCCTTCCATTTTACTAGTTAGCAGTACATATAGTCTTTACCAAGAGGAAACTGTGACCAACCCAGATCCTTGATCTCAAATTTCTTAATTAAGTGTTTACTAAGAATTCTACCTAGAGTGAATACATACTACCTCAATGTTAGGCTACGATCATTAATAATTAGGATTGTGATTTTGCTGTTTGAAATACAGGACTTCTATTATAGCATTTTTCTTCCATTCCTTATACTTGGTATCCGGTTTTGGCATCTTATTCTCTTTGAATCCCAACGGTGAAGCACACTATCTACCATGGGAAGGGGCCCATCAATTGTTGACTGATAAGAACATCATAAACGTAGAAAGAGAAACTAGATAAAATAATATAAACCAATTGGTCATTGATTAATATTTCTTTTTTCATGTTTGTTTGTATCTGGTCTAGCGTGTCCATGAAATTCATACTCAACACCATTATGATTGATTCCATGTATGAGTTGATACCTATACATTAGGAATTTAGGACTTTACACTCCCCAATTAGAAAATGATTTTGGTTGACTTTTATTCTAAAACATAGCATTGGAAGATTTCATTATGTACTTATGATACAAACTGAGAGTTTAGATTCTTACTTGTACAGAAGTTAGGATTTAGTTAAAGTTGCTCTTAATTAATGTTTCAGGAGCTGAGCAAAGATGTGACAAAGCAGTCTTTGCTTTTCATTCTAGAGGAGCATGTGAAGCGTAACATTGTCCAGTTGGGCGAACAATTTTACTTGCAAGAAGTGGGAATTTCTCAAGGAAGTATGGTATCTTCCTTACTTTGTTCACTATACTTTGGACATCTTGAAAGAAATGTGATATTTCCCTTTCTTGAAGAGACTTGTAATTTTGTTTCCAAAGATTTATGTGGAAGCATTGATGATAGTGCACCCAACCCTACTTATAAGTTGCTTAGATTCATTGATGACTTTTTTTTCATATCAACCTCAAAGAAGCAAGCTGCTAGCTTCTTATCACGGTTGCAGAGAGGGTTTCAAGACTATAATTGCTATATGAATGAAGGAAAATTCTCTATGAGTTTTGATTCTATGCAGGTGCCTGAGATTTCATTTCTTCGTTGGAGTGGTCTGCTTATCAACTGTCGCACTCTAGAAGTTCAGGCAGACTACACAAGGTTAATATCCCATATATTGATTCTTAATATTATAATTTAATGTGTAGATTTGATGTGAGTAATTTGACTTAACTACTATTGTTTTTGTTGAATAATCAGTCTGTATTGAACAATGTTGATGTTCAGACTTTAGAACTTCAGTAACAATGTCTAACATGGACGATGGAGATAAAGTGATTAGGTGTGAAAAACTTTGCTTCTTCTATTGCTGTTAAAATTAGATAATCTAATGATAAAAAATGTGTTTAGTCATACAAATATCTACACACTATGTTTACTTTCTTTGTATCGCTGGTAAGTCCATGTAAGGTTCATTCTCTCTTTTTAAAATGTTTTGAAAACTTGTTCACCCTCTCAACAATTGAGTTGAACTGATAAGTATGTCATTTAATATTTTCTATTCAACCTTCTTAATGGTTTGGATTTAGACAAAAATTATGTTATGATAAGATTTATGTGTTTCGTATACTGAAACAGGTATTTGAAGAACCATCTAAGTTCCACTCTTACGGTTTCTTGGCAAGATGAACATGGCCACCATTTAAATAGAAAGTTATTCAGCTTTCTGAGACCTAAATGTCATCCGATATTTTTCAATTCAAATATTAATTCACCAGAGACTGTCAGATTAAATATCTTCCAAGCTTTCTTGTTAAGTGCAATGAAGTCATGTTGCTATGAGCGTGAGTTCTCATGCATTCGCAAACTTCAAACAGAATCATATTTAAAGATTATTGAAAGATCTTTGAGGTACGGATGCCGTGTTATATGCTGTTACTATTTGGGGCCATCAAAGTTGACTTAACCATATGCAGCTCTTCTCCTCGTTTTTTCTTCGAAGATTTTATTGTTGAATTCTACAATATGCTAGTTATAAAGGCTCCTCACAAAATGGTGCCCTTGTCAACTATTTTCATTGAATTTTTTTTTTTTTTTTTAAATTCTTAGAATTTATTATCCAATTTTGGCACGTAGATTATTAATGTTGTCAATTGATTATCAGGTATATGTACACACTCATAAAGAAGAGGATGGAATCAGTGCATCTTGGTCCTAATCTCCATCCAGCTCTGCAACTGGAGGAGGATGAAGTTGAATGGCTTGGGCTAAATGCTTATTTCAAAGTACTAAAGAGAAAACAAACACGACACACAGAGTTGCTAAGCTTGCTAAGGTCGAAGTTGACGGCACATAGAATTGCTGAGAGTTTGTCTTCACCACTGACTTATGCTATTGATGACTCACATTCCTCTTTAATATGGAAAATCAAGTATTAGTTTCTTTGAGGTACGTGTCTTATAATTTTATCACCGGCGAAACCTTGAGTTTACAAATGTTGCACACTGAATGGTATAAGCATCAGTTTTACAGAAAAAAAAACACAGCCAAGTCTTGGTATATTACAGTACCATCTCTTAATCTAAATAGTCAAATTCAGTACTTTTCTACTGCTATGTGTTCTGGGTTGTTTTACAATATTTAGATTGTGTTCTGGGTTGTGTTACAATATTTAGATATGTATCCAGCTCTCATTTTGGTTGTAGTGGAAACTGAAGATTGTGCTTATTATGTCCAAGTGTAAATTTTGAATACTCTGAAGACCAGTTGTGCTAGAGAGACTATCTCTGTAATACATTTTGGTGGTGACATTGTGTTTTTTATGGATCAAATCCCAACTTTTGTCTATTTATTTTTAATTTCATCTCCATGTATATAGCTGTTAAATAAAAAGCCGAGTCTAAAATATGGAATTGGGCAGAGGCATTAATCATCTTTCCCGCCCGTGTAATACAAGTACCTTCGATACATGATCAAACACAAGCACGTCATCATAGAGATCTAAATGCATGTCAGCAAGGCTCCTGTCATTCTCTGGCGTCATAGAGAAAGGCAAATGTTTTTTCTCCAATCCATCCAGGAGATTGCACTACTATGCCGGAGAAGAAGGTGGCATCGGCGTATGCATGTAGGTGAGAAAGAAAATGAAGGGTTTGCTTGGGGTACAAGTTTAGATGTTTGACAATTGACAGAATTGGAGAATGCAGAACAGGGGAAAAGGGCAGTGGAGAAAAAGAAAAATGGGAGTAATTACACCAACATTCCCCTTGATTTTGTCCACAAACAGATGAAATTTCAAAATTCACCACACATAATTCTTTTCAAGTATTTGTCCACAATAATTTGCTACCACAAACTTTAAAATCTAAATTTTGTTATGTAAAAAGACTATTATACCCTTTATTTACTCTTGAATTTTAAAATAATTAATCCATTTGAATTTGTGAAGAAAAACCAATCGCCTTTCACATGTTATAATCTTTAACATATGATTCATATGTATGCTTTGTGATTCTTAAGAGAGAGAAATATTATTAGATAATGTGAAAAACACATGATTCATATATGTATGCTTTGGATCTTCTCACCTTACGGTAAACCTAACTAATAAAGCAAAAACAAACCTATAAAGCAATAACTAAGCCAAAACGAACTAATAAAGCATAAATTAAACAAATCCAAACTAACATAACATAACCTAATCGATGACGACCCCGTAGCCCATAACTTGCAAGTGGATATGCATATCCGTCGCCATGGCCGCCCTTCTTCTCAACGAAAACAAGTCTCAACGTTGCCGCCTTTGTACAGTCACGGGCGTGCTGCTCCTCTCGTCTTTGCCCGTCACTAGCACCGCTCCTCTACTCGCCTTCGTCCTTCCACGTCAGAAGAAGCCACTCCTCCTTCTTCGAATCTAACCGCTTCAGTTTGACAATTCACCCGTGCCGCACCGCCTCTCGACTTTGATCTGCACGTTACCCTCGTCGGCACTGCCAGCTACTTGTTACGACACAGTCAGCCGCTCCTCGTCCTCCTTGACCGACCGCGCCGCCGCCTACACCCTTTAATACCTTTTACTAAACAAAAACCCTAAAACTCAAATGCTCACAAAGCATACAGACTGCTTCATCATTAAATACAAAAAGAGTTAAGTTCGTGACACATAATATAGAATCGCTACAATACAACATATGTACATGTATTTGATACAACTAAAGAATTTTTTTTTTTCTTCTGAAAGGTGAATATTAACTTTATTAATTCACTGAATCTACGTGTAATAGATCCAAAATAGGATTTGGCCCAACCCTAATTCAAACCTCTAGATTTGACATAGAACCAGATGATCTTGCTAGACGATGAGCCAATTGATCCGCCGATCAACAAACGAAAGAAAACTGAATACTAGGACACTTTGATAATGAAAAATGTCCTCCTGGACAAGACGTTCCAATGTATGTAATATATAATTATATTTA
>JAYMTH010001851.1:0-13780 GCA_036897465.1 Pelargonium australe | reverse complement strand
CGGGACGGTGAACGGCCAAAATTATCAACCCCGTTATGAGCAGGTCAAAAATAAATCCGGCCCTCCGGGCCGGGGATCCGTCCGTGAACACCCCTAGCTATGGTTGTCACTACTCATTGCTGTGAGGTAGGTCACCATCATCACCTTATTTCCTTCTTCTTCTTTCAATTAAAAATCTTAAAAACACAATTTTCATTCTTAACCTATATTTTAATTGGGTCTGACCCAGACTGAACCGGTATAAATTCGGGTCGATTTCCGGGCCATCAACATTATGTCGGGTCGGTCCGCGTCAAGCCCAATGAACAATCCTGCATAGAGACACCAAGTGTTGGAGGTGTCAAGGATAGAGGGTTTCTCTGCAATTTTCCCTATCTATAATGCTTTTCTCTCTCATGGTTATGAACATAAGGAGATTCTGACACGGGAATCAATAATTCATCGCCAAAATTTGTCATTCATTGTCGAAAACTTCAAATGTTTGAAAATTTTGGCAAATTTTTATATAAAAAAATTCATAAATCTAAATTGACACATGGTCGGTTTGGGTATGGCTTGGGATCTTGAAATGGTGGGGGGTGGTCCTAGCCTTAACTTGTGATTGGTTATCACTCCCATCCTTTTGGTCTTCGGGCTTCCAAGGAGGCAAGTTAAGCCAACAGATTTGGGACTCGCTCTGTCATCTTCTCTCTAGGAATATTTGGTTGGTTCGAAATCACTTGGTTTTTCGTCATCAGTTTCTTAGTGTGGAGGACACCATTCTTCGCATCCAGAGTTTTAGTCACTTTTTGCTTAGTGGTTTTGACAGTTCACTTTGTAATTCTATTTCTTTTAGTTCCTGGATTTCCTACTTGTCACTCTCTTTAAGTTGATGTGGGCACTTGCTCTTGTACTTTTATTTTAGTCTCAGCACTTTATTAATAAAAGGTACCGCTTGTTGATAAAAAATAAACATTTGCAGTGTTTAATTTCCCCTCAATATGGTTATTAAACAATAAAATTAATTAAAACTTGAAAAAGTTCCCATATTTTTGGGATGGCTTCTCATAATCTAGGTTGGTCAAACTTTTTGGTTTGATTCTTCATTATGGTTTCACTTCAACGAATTGCATGTGCAATACCAGTGTAGTCATCTCATCATAAGAAAATTCACAAGTCTTTTCAATTTCTCGATCCATCCCTTTAAATTAAATAGTGGGCTTTATATACAATGGTTTGGGGTTCCACTACTAAAAGATCAAACTTATTATATTTAGCTCATTCCTTTTATATTTTTTCAGTGTGGGACAATTATCCACTTCAACACTCTCCTTTACGTGCAAGTCTCACATTTTTCTTTTTCCACACGTGGACTGTTACAGACATGACCATCTCCAAGCGGGTCGGAGATCACATGAGGAGACAACATAAACGGGCTTGGATCAAAATCAACTCTTATACCAAGTTAAATTTAAATAATGGACAACATGCAATGACTTGAGCTTCCACTACTAAAAGGCTAATATTGTTAATAGAGTTTCGCTTTCACCATTATATTTAGATCATTTTTTAAATATATTATTCCAATATATGCGGGAAAAACACCAACTTCAACACACCAAGAACGAGAAGCCTCCTCCTCCTCCTCGCCCCAATCCACCGGAACGCAAAATGAACTCAAATTTTTCATACCCAATCTAATCATGTTAAGGTATCACCATATCCAAAATATTTACGAGAAATATAGGTAATGAGAGTTTTTTTCTTCCATATCTTTGTGATTCAAAGCGAAGACGAGATTTGTGTTTCCATATCCTGCCATCTATAGCTAGAGCAAGATCACGAGCCATTGTGGATGAAGTTTATGAGAGTATATGTTTATTTTTATAAGCTTGTGATACTATATGTGAAGGGCCATTTAAAGATGATGAATATTGGTGTTATTTTTCTTAAAATGTTGACCTTTGTTGGTTTGATGGTGGTTCTAGTCGTCGCTTCTAGTTTCAGGAAGAGATAAGTAAGAAAATGGTGTTTAACGGGGTTAGGTTTTCATTGTAGATGAGTGGGGTGATAGAGATGTACTTTTCTTTACCTTGAAACGAAACTTTATTTCATAATTAACATTATTACAAACCTAAAAACCATAGAAGTCAAATTGATTGTTCGTGACAGAAGATACGAGCACCGGTACATGTTGGGGAATTTGACTAAAATGAGGATTACCTCAAAACAACCAGGTGTTACCTGGTTCGGCAAGCCAAGGGAACTAGGCAGCCCTCCCCCTTAGCCTGTACTACCCACTCATCAACCCTCGACCTAAAATAGAAAATAAAAACAAGAAAATATAAACCCGCCTCCCGAGATAGACCCCAAAGAACCATATTTGCCTCGATGACCCAAGGACATCATCACCATATAAGTCAAACCGTCCTAACAAACCTGGCCCCCTAGGTCTGCACAAGGGCCGTTTTTTATCCCTTTCCATCCGCCGCCCGACCTTCCTCAGTTTGGCTATCGCCCCTATTCCTTTTGTAGACAGCCGAGGCCCGTTCTTTGGTCTCCCGAGCCTCCCTCATCGCAGCAGATATCATAACCGCCTCCTCCTCCTCCTTTACCGCCCACGGCTGATCTAGGCATGTCCGGATCCATTGCGTCCCAAAACCCACCCGCTTGTTCTTTGGAGCCACCAAAAATGCTTTAAACGTCTGCTCCTGCCCTAGATCCGTAGCCACATTCGCGCGAGCACACTCATTTTCAATGTGACCGAGCCGGCCACAGTAGTAACAAAAGGTGGGGAGCCTCTCGTATTGGAAATGATTTATACGACTTCCCATCGTCGTGACCACCATCCGAGCCTTCCTCCGCAAAGGGTTCCGGGTATCAAACATAACCCGTACCCTAGCATTAGAACCTCATCCTCCACGAAAGTTGTGTTTACCAGACTCCACAAACTCCCCAACCGCCCCCAGCTCCTTGCACACCCGTTCAGTCATATAACCCATCGGGATCCCTCTAATTTGGATCCAGATCTCCAACATGTGGAGTTCCATCTCGTAAGGGTTATCGCCAGCTTTCACCCTCTCCATTATTAAGGACTTACCGTTATAGGTCCAGGGCCCCTGTTTTTCCACCCTCGTTGCGTCCTCCTCCCTGTAAAACTTGAACAGGAAGTGAGGTTTCCGATCCGGCCCCGGAGTAGGGTCCAAAAGTTCCTTAGCCGAGACCCATTTTTTTTACCGCCATAGCCAGGCCGTGACTTGTTGCATGGTGTCGAAGTGCACTGACGATTTTGATAGGAAACAACCTACAAAGCTGTAGATCTCCTACCCTCCCTGCATCTCCTCGACATCACCGCTATCAAACTTGAAGACGGGTTCGTCGTCTTTTACTCCTAGTTCCCCGATTGCCCGCACCATTTCCTCCACATCTTCCGCCGACAAGTGGAGGCTCTCTCCTTCCCGACCCTCCCCCATCTCAATGTTGTTACCCCCTCCCTGGTTGCCCTCCCCGTTCACAACCATTGCCGGAAAAATACAAAAACCATTTTGTTGAAAAATAAAGGGGTATATTAGTCATTTTGTGGTTTAACTTAACAAAGTTATAACTTAATGAATTTTGGAAAGTAAAAGAGGGTCATCGAGTTTTAAAAATAGTTGTAGGGACACTTATACATGACCGCGTTAAAAAAACACTAGCAGATGTCGACTAGATACATCTACATTTTAACACCGTGATTTGGGCTTAGGTAGATACGATGCCACGAGTAAGAGATGCACAAATGGATAGATTTTTCCATATGGTCCAGCATATGATGGATCGCCATTTCAGGTAGGAGTTGTTTTCGTCGGCTCATAATGGACGCGAACATGACGTGGAAGGGTGATGACTGATGTGAAAAGATTACATGGACGTGAGGCTGACGTGGAAGGTTGATGTGACGTGGTTACTGACATGAAGGTAAGTGACTTGCAGTTGTAGGTCACTTGGACCGAATAAAAAAAATAAAAAAGTGTTGGGACCACACCAATAGTAAAAACTACTCGATGATCATTTCCATAGTTTCAACAAGTACAAGAAGTCTGACGCAAATTTACCCGAAATAAAATTTATGAACCATATTTGACATTGTCTATACTTCTGTACTATTGTATTTAAATTTTATTTAGAAACTAGTTGTTTATGTGTATCATTCATTCAACTAATTGAATAAAAGTAGTTCATATAACAATATATCTTTTTTATTTGTACTAAAATGATTACTAAAATATAATGTATGCTGAGA
Organism: Pelargonium australe; assembly: GCA_036897465.1. Lineage (NCBI taxonomy): Eukaryota > Viridiplantae > Streptophyta > Magnoliopsida > Geraniales > Geraniaceae > Pelargonium > Pelargonium australe. The sequence goes on along the minus strand of JAYMTH010001851.1, from coordinate 9,519 downwards.
TTATTTTCCACACTAAAATTTACATTGATCACCCATTTGTACATTGAAGCAAAATTCATGAACCATATATGATGTGTCTATACTTCTGCACTATTGTATTTAAATTTTATTTAGAAGTTAATTGGTTATGTGCCTCATTTATTCAACATAATGAATAAAATATATTCCATATAATATATAGTACATCTTTTTTATTCATACTGATATTCTTACTAAAATATAATGTATTAAGAGATTATTTTCCTCACTAACATTTACATTGATATCCTATTTGTACAATGAAGCAAAATTCATGAACCATATATGATGTTTCTATACTTTTTTTTTGTCGTAAAAAAAAATGTTTATGTGCCTCATTCATTCAACGAATTGAATAAAAGTAGTCCATATAATAGTATATCTTTTTTATTCATACTTATAGTTATACTAAAATATAATGTATCCTGAGATTATTTTCCTTACTAATATTTATATATAAAAAATTATCACCTAATTATATATACATTGAAGCAAAATTCATGAATCATATATGATATGTCTATACTTTTGTACAATTGTATTTAAATTTTATTTAAAAGTTAAATGTTTATGTTCCTCCTAACGTTTTGAATATAAGTAGTCCATATAGTAGTATATCTTTTTGATTCATACTAATATTCTTATTAAAATATGATGTATTATGAGATTATTTTCCTTTCTAAAATTTATATTGATTGATGTTCTTGTTAATGGAGAATGTGGTGTATTTACTATCCAACATAGCCATGCATGTATCCTCTTGATGCATCAATATCTTTTATTATTATTATATTTCCATATTTTCTGAAATTGGATTTTGATTTCCTCAACAAGGAATTATATGAAATTATATTAAAGCATATTTGTTACTTGGCCTTATGCAACTATATATATATACATACCTTGTCTTGTGCATATCTCCATCAATTCCTCATTCTCTTCAAACTCATTGCCTTCAATAGTTTTATCCTTTTAGGAGAGAGAAGAAAACTAATCAAAATGGCAAGGTTCTCATGGATTCCAACTACATTCTTTCTCATCATTGCCTTGGCCTTTGCCTTTGAAGCCTCATATGTGAGTTTATATGATGTGTTGTTCACTTATATATGTTATTATATGTGTGTATTTTGGATCAACCTTTCTAACAACATATTGATCTCTCCATGTAGGTATTTGCAAACACCTATGCACTCTATCATCCTGTAAGTTGTGTGTGTGGGTGTGTGTATATATATATATATCGGCGAGAGTTTATTTAGAAAAAAAAAATCAAATAGTTATACTTGTAAGGATTCTTAGACTCAATTATATTTAGTCATCACCCTTTATGATTAACGTTATAAGGTATCGTCGAATTTGGTGACATGCAATTTTCACTTTAGTTTTCTCGTAGACAAAAGAAAGGTATTTATTTTAGAAAAATCGAAGAAAAAATATATTAAATTTCAGTTTAATGCTTAGGGGTTGATGTGCAATTTATTGTTTGTTTCTTTATAAAATTCTGACATTAAAACATGGTATATATTTTATTGTTTCAGACTGGTGGAGAGGGATCGTTGCGCAAAGAAGGTATTAATATATGATTTCTTTCTCGACCTATGTCAAATTTGTTATTTGAAGCAATTAACTACTGTATTTTACAAGTTTTATTCAAATTATTTAATTAATTTTGAAACAAAATTGTTTATTGTTCAGAATGTCCAAAGGCGTGTGATTATAGGTGTTCGAACACGCAATACAGAAATGCATGCATACAGTTTTGTAACTACTGCTGCGAAAGATGCTTGTGCGTTCCCTCGGGCACATATGGTAACAAGGAAGAGTGTCCTTGCTATAACAACCTAAAAACTCAAGAGGGCAAGCCCAAGTGTCCATGAACTAAATTCTTGATTAATTTTTCCCCGTAATTGTTTTATTGTTTATCTATCTTAATTATGCATTTTTTATATCAATAAAACATTTGATTTCTAAAGTATTAAATATATATGTTGTGTTTGAATTTCTGATACTTTTTTATTCAATAAAAATTTGACTTATTCTAGAACAAATTAAAATTTAATGGTTCCTTTAATTTGATGAGCAAATTTTATTTTCATTCTATACAAGGTTGTCAAACTAACGAGGAGATGAAAAAAATGCTCCCTCTATCCCACACCTCAATGATGTGACATTTTAAAATGTTTCATCAATCCAAAGAAGACACTTATTTTGAAGCAAAATTCAAAACGAACAACAAACTCTCTCCGCATAGAGAGAGCATTTACAAGAAATTGGAAACCATTTCTTAAATAAACAATTATTTAAATTATATTACGTTATTGTTGAATTTTTAAAAGTGATACATGAATTAGTTGTTTTCCTCTAATTCTTAAACAAAATTTTAAGTGCTCAGTTGGAGACATAACCTCAAAGAAAATATATTCTAATGTGTTCCTGTTTAAAAATTAAAGTTGTAGCAAGCAGAATATGATGCAGCAAGGAGAGAGAGAGATGTGATAGTCACATGTTGAAGGGCATAAATTTTTAGATGATATTATTATTTGTCACATCAATCTCAATGGGCATGTGTTAAACTAAGAACACATTACTAATTCTTTTGGTAAGTTGGTCAAATTGTACTATTGTATTTAAATTTTATTTAGATGCTACTTGATTATGTGCCTCATACATTCAACGCATAAAAAAACTTTGCTATGGTTGAAGATTAAAATAACTTTGAATCATACATTTAAAGATTAAAATTAATTTACTCCAAAAGAAAAAAGATTGAAATTGATTTTGTTATATTCACAAACATGGTATGGTTGGTCTCAAATTTAGATACATAATTTTAGTATGTGAAGAGCATTTTTGGTTCACGGGTTAACTTACAATCGGTAGAACAAGATGTGGCATCAATCTACTTCAAGATAGTAAAACATGCATGCTTTACTTGGTCGACCATTGCATATAAAATATAAAATTATTTGTCATATCTTAATGGGTTAAATTCATAATAGGTCGACCAATAGTTGATATACCCTTAATTTGTTTGGTAAAAAGTGTTGATAAGCAGTATATAATGTCCAAATAACTATAATGAACATTAAAAATATTTTTTGGTTGAAAATTTGAAAACAAAATCGCTTTCTTTTTAACAAATTCTACACAAATGTTTAAAAATTGACCAAACTTGAAAATAAAAATACAAAGTTATGATATTTTTTTTGTCTTTTTTGTCTTTTTTTTTTTTTGAACTTTTACTTTTACGATAAATGCATAATTGAAAATCTCAAATTCTTGTCTTTTTTTTTTTTCAACTTATAAGCTTAAAAATGGAAAGTTTTGTAGCTTATTTTTCATAATTCTTAGTTGCTTATAATCATTAGCTTATGAGCTCTTTTGAATTAACAAACACGTACCTTCATAAAAATAGTAGTTTTAATGGTTAGAAGCTATAAACACCCATAGGTTAAAGCTAATGCACTAGAAGTTGTTTGTCGCCTTGTCCATGTAAGCAAATGAGCTAGCATAGATGTTCAAGTATAAAGTCTAATTTTCCAATGTCCAAATTGTCTAACTATCAAAGTTAAGGTAATCCGGTTGTCGCATTTCAAACTTGTAATTTGCGCAAGGAAACAAACCAAATAACAGAGTACCCAAAGTGATGTTTCTGGGCCGCTGTCTCAGGCGTGAGAATGAGCTCTCGACCAAAATATATGAATGCTCAAGAGAGCTTCATAGAGAGAGAAATCTAGACAGATAAGAAAATTTGAGAGAATGAATAATTCCTCTTCACTACCAAGAGGGGATATTTATACATTACCGCAAACTAGTGCATGTGTCAGCGCGTGATTGGTTGTTGAAGGTGTGAGGCCCATTTGTGACTTGGGCCCCTGACCCTCTAAGCGCGTTGCTCATGCGCACCGGGTATGTTTTTGGTTCCTGCAATCCTCTTTCATACCGAGATGCCTCGCTGAAACCCTTGAGAGCCTCTACCACGTGGAGTAGCATCATGAAGGCTCAAGAGTGTTGATAATGTTTTAACTTTTGGGGGTATATCAAAGGTGATTCATTAGGCAAGGGCCTTGCGAGGGTTTTATAGAAGTGTGTTAAATTATTGAGTGATGTTTGGGGTCGAAGAGGGTCAACCATTTGGTGTTGGGGGTACGAAACTTGATGTTTGGGTTTGAACGTACTGATGTCGCAGCATCGGGGGCTCCATGTCGTTGTATGGGTATGATGCCCATGGGCATTCCAACCAGGTATGAGGCTCAAGGAGACGAGACTCCCTAACTTGGTGGAGACGAGGCTCCCTGACTTGGGGAGACGAGACTCCGGGGGCAAGGCCCCCTGACTTGGTGAAAACAATTAGGCTTTGGGAGGTGAGGCTCCCTGGCTTGGTGGAGGCGAGGCTTCCTGAGTTGGTGGAGACGAAGCTCCAAGATGCGAGACTCCCTAGCTTGGCGAAGATGAGGCTCCCTAGCTTGGTGGAGATGAGGCTCCGAGAGGCGAGGCTCCCTGGCTTGATGGAAACGAGGCTCCCTAATTTAACGGAGACAAGGCTCTCTAAGGTGATAGTTGATTTCCTATTTTGTGCATAATAATTACGTAAAAGTTCATTTTATTTCTTCTCCAAATGGATTACACGGGTTAGTTCAAATCCTTCGTGGGAGTGAACAACTTCGTACGATAAATTTTCTAGGAAGGTGTTTATTGGGGTAGCTAACACACTACAGGTTATTTTGAACTTCCGCCAGCTGCTTTAAGATTTCTTGCAATCTGGGCCGGCCTTGAACTGAGTCAGCTTCCCTTATGCAAGTAGGTTCTCAACCGTCATCATTTGGTCAAAACAGTTCTCAGTGTCATGACCTATCCATTGGTGGAGAACACAACATTTCTTCACGTCTCTTCCTCTGTTTTTCTTATGTAGTAAAAAATTTCTTCATACTTAGCGATCAAGGGGGTGAATTTGAAGCTAGGGAGTCTCGCCTCCTTGAGCCTCGTCTCCACCAAGTTAGAGAGTCTTGCCTCCCAAAGCCTCATATTCACCAAATAAGGGAGCTCGCTCACAAAGAGCTCGCGTTATGAATAGCTCGTTCCAAAAGAGTTCACACTATGAGGACCTCACGCACATGCACCTACCTACCAACCGCTCCCGCGCGCCAAAGTCACGTTTGTGCCTGTGGGCACCCAAAGCTCATCTATGGGTGAGTACGCCCACCACTCACACATCACCACACCAATGTATGGTTCAAATTTTGCAAGCGCCCTATCTCATATAGACTATTTCACTTTCCCAACGGGACGTCGAAGCGTGCCTAATCACTATCTAGGAGGGAACCAAACCTCTAACAAAAACTAAGTCCTGGTGTGAAAATCCGGCAAGTGCACCGAAGTCAACCTTGTAATAAAGGGCACGTGAGAGTCTGAGTATGGATCTTCAGAGACTGAGTAGGTGTTGTTAAGATTCTCGCGTTAATTAACCAGTCTAATCTACTAAAACAGTAAACAATGTTCGTAGGGGAAATTGGTTTTGCAATCAATGTGCGAGTAAGCAAGTAATAAAGTTAAATAGAAAACACCGAAAGAACACAATCACGAGAGAGAGAGAGAGAGAGTTATGAGTTGTTCTTATTTTACCCGAGGGGTTTGAATTAGCCCCTCCTGATCGTATTTCGCCCAAGGATATGATTAAGGAAGATATTATGCAATTGAATCATGAATTGATCGAGTGAATTAGAATTGGAATTTCCCAACCATCTTTTGTAATTAGTAACCCTTTTTGAGGTACATACTAAACTTAGATTGCACATGTGACCATGAATGGCTCACACATGATCACATTCTCTAGGCATTTTGTGCGCAGAGAGTGTGCACAACCTATCTTGACGGTTTGGCTATTGGGTGAAGAGCAACCTAGAGCCTTTTGAGCAAGAAGGCATGCTCAACCCTATAGCTAGATCCACATAGAACAACTCATTTGTAGGGATGAAGTCCATGCTACGATCATGTGTTATAATCCCATCGAATCACACACAAGTATTATGAATAACAACCATATGAATCCTAAACTAATCTAATTCACCTAATCATCCATTCATACAATCACATAATATACATTCAATCACATCCTAACACACAATAAACTTAGTCGATCGTCTTCATAGACAAAGAGCAATCGGTAAAACAAATTCTACTTTTGAAAACAAGTATAAATGAATATCCAAATCCAAATCTTATACAAAATAATTGATTCAACCGAAGTTCAACAATTTTTTAAGCAACTAAAGTAAAATAAGTTCAAATTAACAAATCCCAACAAAGGGGAACAACACTAGTCAAGCAAATTGATGTTGCAACGATCGATTCTTCGGGGTAGGAGTTGCCACACCTCCTTCTCCTTCAATGGAAACCTTGACCCTTTGTTCCTCTATCTAATTGAAACCACGTCGTGGCATAACTGTCGGGTTGTAATTACTGATGCTTTCTTATGGCGCTGCGACGTCAAGAGCTTGGCGCTTCGGCGTCACATCTGCAATCCTCTTTTTTCTTGTTTTTCTCTTTTCGTGCTCCCCTCCTTTGTGTATATCCGCTTGACCATACCTGAAATAGACCATAAAAATACCAAAAACGTAATATGCACTAAAAATGAGCTAAATATGCATAAAATACGAGCAAAATGCACAAAAACCACGAAATGTATCACAAGTGAATGATGATGATCCTTTGGGCAAAATGTGATAAAAACTTGAGAATTCAAGCCCAAACAGAGGTGAAATATGCAATGATTGTGCTACTTTTGGCATAATTTAGGGATAGATAACACATAGAAAAATAAGTTATCAAGTCCCAAAGACAAAAAAAAAAAAAAAAAAAAAAAAAAAAATAGCGAAACCTCTTGAAAATTCAAATATTAGAATACCCAAGGGACCCAGCGAACCCCCTTGGATGATCGAATAGTAGAAAACCTGAGTGCCATATGCGAACCCCTTGGGAGATTGTTACAAATACGCAAAAATGGAAGATGGATACATGATTATGACAATACTTTAGCATAACATCGATAAATCAATGTCGCTCAGAGTAGGAGGTAACTGATTTGACATAAACAGTCGACCACCTCCCGGCCAATAGGAGGGTGACGTGTGGCATGGAAAGTCAATGTTAGAAGTCAAAATTGGAAGTGAAATTAGGTCTCTAGGGAAAGGGGGCCACGTGAGCCACACGGGCCCACCAAGGCATGTGGGAAGCTCAAACATGAGGTGGGCCCCACACGATCTCACTCTCCCTTCTCTCCCTTATGACCACCTCTAAGGGGTACCAAACCCTTTTGGCCGACTTCCTGATTTCCTAAATTGAATTGTCATTCAATGGAAAGAGTATGATTAGAATTAGGAAAGTTCAAGATAATGAAATATAATAAAGAGGGTCCCCTGGACAAACCCCCTAGACATTCCCCATAAACATGCACCCATGGACAGGCACCCTTGGGCAGACATCCTTGGACAAGTACCGCCCCCATCAAAGACCACCCATCATGGGTCACCAGACCATTGGTCATTGGACCAAGGGTTCTCAAATAGGGGCCCCTGGGGAGGCAGGAGTACTCTACCAAGATCCCAGAGACATGAATCAACATAGTCCGAGACAAGGAGCATTGGCCTAGGAGAAGTCCATGTGACCGACCATGGACTTAGGAGAGGTCCCATGTGCCCAACCTGGCTCCACACCCTCACCCATGCACTCCCGGACATCCATAAGAGGTGGACTTCACTTCTCTCATGGTTAGAGGCCAGAGATGGTGAGGACCCAGTGACAAGCAAGGTCAAATGGCCATGAGATAGACTAAGAAATCTGGCTGCCCTATTGGTGTGTAGATCCAATAGGCACCGTGTCACCACCCAACGCCTGCCCTATTTGTGTGCAGATCCGACAGGTAGCAGCTACCTAGCCGCCGACCTCCCGGAGCCAGCCGGAGGCCAAGTAAGCTTGAAGTCTATAAAAAATACTCAAGCCAACATAATCAGGTTCGGTCAGTTCACTTATTGGATGCACTTGAAAGAACTCAAAACGCTCTCAAACATTCTTCGTGTGTTCATAACAATCTTTGAATATAATTCGTCTCAAGAACGATATTCAAAGATTCGATTCTCAGTCTTTTACATATTTTTTGTTTGTGTGGACTTATTCTCACGCTGGAGGCGGTTCCTCGAACATACATACGGGGCACTACTTAACGGTGCATTACCTGCGCAGACCCACTGTCACTGACCGGGCGTAGATCACTGCTACCACCTCCGACTCGAAGACCTAATTTTGACTTAGTCAAAATCCCTAGCATTTGGGGAAAAGACGACCTAATTGGACTTAATCAAAAACCCTAAATTTTGGACAAGAAGACAATACGACAACGTACAAGACCCTTGATTTTTGACTTAGAAAAAAGAGTCGAATCACGTAGGTATATTTACAAATTTTTTGTTCAATCTAGTTTCTATTATTTACAATTTTTAGGTTCACGTAGGGAATGTATGCGGGCATCCATTCCTCCTCACCCCACACTTTATGCCCGAATAGTCCAAATATGAATGAAGAGTTTAAAAAAATTTCTAAGTGTTATTCATTCACCCAAGACCCCCAAGAGTGCTCCAAATGACTCGGGCATCCCAAGCGCCCCCGGATGGCTCGGGCATCTTAAGCGACACCTAGACTGCCCGCGAGCCCCAAAAGCGTCCCGAAGAGTAAAAAGACACTAAGGACATGAGAAACACTCCAAACATCTCCTAGTTTTCCTCATTGATCATCATATAAAAGGTAAACTGAAGATTCATCCGCGTTTCGCATCACATAGTATGCCCATGTCGCGGCATGGGTAAGAAGGGTCAGTAGCATCTCCGACGACGGGTGCTACTGGTGTTCGCACCAGGTGTCTCACAATGTTTGGTGGTTAAAAAAACGCGCTGTGAGATGATGGGGGTCGTGTATAGCACCCCTCCTACTCCCCCTTGGGGCGTGTTCCCCGCTCTAAGGCCGGCTGCAGCTGCCGTCTGGTTCTGCATGTTGAGCAAGAAGGCCTTAAATGAAGCTTGCATCTCTTCCAGGGTCATGGTGATTGGGACGTGGGACGCAGAAGCATTTGTGGCAGCTGGATTAGCATGACCTTGCTGAGTCCCTTAGACCCTCCGACTAGTGCTTTGGATACTGTCTTCCATAGTTTGTTGTTTTTGGGAGTGCGACGGGCTCAGTTACTTATCCTTGGACTTAGACTCCCCCTTTCCCTCTTCCAGGTTACCACCGTGTCTACGGGGCAGGTTGTTACAAAGGTCATTGTTTATACCCAAAAGTTCTCAAGTACCGGTAGCCAATCAGAGGTTGACACGTGTCACTGCTGACACGTCATCAAGACTTAAGCAAAGCCTCCAGCAAGACAACGCCAAGATAATCATGCCCAGACAGAAACCAAAACTCCCCGATACTTCCACAGTAAGCGAGGATCCGTCCCCTGGGGAGTTGCTTCCA
>JAYMTH010001850.1:0-13782 GCA_036897465.1 Pelargonium australe | reverse complement strand
ATTAGTAGTTTTTAAAATATTATACTAATAGATATTGTGGGTTTCTCGCTAGGAAAGTGAGTCTTGTCTTGGAAGGCAAGTATTAGGGTTTCGTCTTGGCGACTGTTCTGTGTTGGGATCTGAATCTGGTGAACGGCGGCGCTCTTGAATATTGTCGATCTGTGCGGAGCGCTGGTATTGAGTATGTGGTAAGAGTACGGTTAGCAATAGGATGGAAGCAATGGGGAATGACACAACAATGGAGTTGGAGGCCCTATACTTGATGATGAAGATATATAGATCGATTACAGTGCAGACGAATCTTGTTTGAGTTTTTTTTTTTAATGAAGAAGATGCGGAGAAGGTGGAGAAAGAAAGGCTCTAGTTGTTCAGAGGACATGTGTTGATCATTAAGCAGCTTGGAGCGGGGAGCACCATCTTATTGTTGATCTTTGGAAGATCAGTAGATTCAGGCCATGGGTATTCCAAATGGCTACGAATCCAAGAGAGTGTGCACAGACTTGGGTAACGCGATTGAGAAGTTCGTTGAGGCTGAATCGTTAAACTATAAAGGAATCTATAGTCAATACGCTCGGTTTCAAGTTTAATTTGATGTGTGAAATCCACAAAGAAGAAAGACAAATTTGAAGTTTCTTGGGATTGGGGCCTCGTTAATCACATTCCAATATGAGAAGGTCCCGACATTTTTTTTTTATTGTGGTCGTCTAGGTCACACTGAGAAAAATTGTAGCAGGTTCAAGGCAGATCCAAATCTTAGTGTGATTCGTGCTTTCAGCAACAACCTTAAAGCCTTGGGGGAGGAGCACAAGAACTGGGGCTTAATGGATCTGGTCGGGTATGGACGTCCCATGGAATCTGGTAGCGTCGCAGGACCCGATGGTGCCAATAACATCGAAAACGCGGAATATGGACGAACTACACAAGAATTTCAATTCAATGGTGAAGCGAAAAGAGGGGGGACAAGGGGGCGGTAAATGAGGAGAGTGGGTCAAAAAACGTGTTATCGGCAGGGCAAACAAAACAGGTCTGTCGGGACCAATGAGTACCTTAATTTGGAACTGTCGTGGTCTGGGCAATCCACGAATAGTTCAAGTCCTGCTCGCTATGGTGCAAAAGAAAAAGCATGAACTTGTTTTCCTTATTGAAACGAAGCGTTCCAGAGATGAGTTGACTCTTTTTTGGGTCGATCGAGTCCAAGTATCCCTGCGGAGCTGCTATAGTTCTTTAGTTGATGTACTAGTGAGGTATAGTAAGTGGGGTTTCTTGGCGTTTCACTGGGTTATATGGGTTACCAGACAAGACTCTCAAAAGTCGTTTTTGGGATCAAATTCGGGCTTTAACTTCTAGTAATACTGGTCCATGGATGTGTGCGAGAGATTTCAACTATTTATTATTGAATTCGAAAAAGAGGGGTGTCAATTCTCATCCCCAATCTTTGTTGGACGATTTTGCATTGGCAATCTCGGACGCTGGGCTATCTGACTTGGGTTTTACTGGTATGAATTTACTTGGCGTTAGGGTACGAGATCCAACATCAGCATAGAAGAAAGGCTCGACAAGTGTTTTGGTTCGGTTGAATGAGGTATAATAACTTCGCTAATTGATGGGTGTCTCACTTACCTTTCTACACCTCTAACCATTGTCCATTTTTATTCAAACCATCAGACAATTCCGCCCACATAACTGGTAAGAGCTTCAAATTCAAAAAATATTGGTGCAAAGAACCGGGCGTGGAGTACACCAATAAAGAGAATTGGGTAGGGCAGACTATATATAGAGGACATACTGGCTAGTTGTGGGGTGGCGCTGGATGTTTGGAGGCGTTCGTTTACAAAGGGTTTGCTGATAGAGGTTTGGCACGCTGGTAAGCGGTTAAATAAGTTGAGTGTGAGGTCTGATCCCGGTAGTTGGAGGCGGGCGAAGGAGGCTCAAGTCCGGTATTTGACACTTCTTCATCAGCACAACATGTATTGGCAGCAAAGAGCCAAAGCTTTGTGGCTTAAGGATGGTGACAGTAACTCAAAAAATTTCCATAGGACAACGACTATGCGAAAGAACACAAATTCAATTGAAAAATTACGGGATGGGGCAGGCGGCTAGGTTGAGGGTAGTTCGAGCATTTGGACTTTAATGGCTAATTTTTTTGTCTCCCAATTTTGGTCCCAGGGATTAATTGAGGTGCATCACATTCTTGATTTGGTCGGAGGGAGTTGTCAACAATTCTGTGCATTACCTGGATAATTGAGTTTTCATTTTATCCTTCCCCAATCAAGACACTCTAAAGGTCATGAAATCTTCAAACTAGTCATGACTCTCTCAATGATTTTTTTAATTTCAAAGAGTGGGGTCATCTTTAAGAGACGAGGAGGTGATATTGTTGGGTCTTAGTTAGCGGTCTACCTATGCATTTGTGGTGCATTGCGACCATAAGAAGTTTGTACAAAATCTTCGACGAGCTGGTATTCTGTTACCCGAGTTTTATGCATGGTTCTCATCTAGATCAAGCACAATTTATGATTTATACGAACTTGTTTACCTTGCTTTCCAAGGAGGCTGCTATTGAAAGTTCAAAATTTGACTTATTCAGTCCTAGTTAATTAAAGAATGTGTGGGATCATTGCTTCTTTTATTTCATGGTTCCAGTTCTGATCCATTGCTTTCGCCCTCTACCTCGACTAATTCAACACCGTTTAGTCCCTACTTTCGCAACGAGAGTGTCGCCACGGCTCCGGTGACTGTTGTGAATAAGGACGTCATCATTATGGATGTGGACCCTCATGTGAACCAGTAGTTGTGCCAAATGGGCCTAGCTAATTGCTCAAGGCCGCCCTATGCAGTCCACACAAACCCTTTGTGAATGTCAAAAACTCATTTTCCGCCAATTTGGTTGCTGCTTCAAAGTCATCAGAGGCCACCATCACAAACCCTACTTTCCTCCGTCGTCGACTACATCTAGGCATCAATTCTTTCCGCGTCAGGCATTTTGTCGGTTGCTTTTCCCTGGCTTAAGAGATCTTGTGTCACACGATGTTTAGACAGGGTCAAAGTTGATCCGTTTGATCATGTTAATTTTTCTCCTACTCGGTCGGCTACATTGTTATGAGAATTTTACAAGGACTTAGGTTTGTAGGCTAAAGGTTCTAAGTTGGAAGTTATCGTATGACTTCAAGAAATTGAAGCCGCTCCACCTCAATCCTGATCATGTTCGGTTTTCTTCCTCGAAAATTTTGTACTTTTATTCTTTAATAAAAATCGCTTATTTTTACACAAACCCTAAACTGATATGTTAATAGTCTATGAATAATAAACTAGAAAATAGTAACAAAATGAAACTACAAGTACTCTTTATCTTTAATTTATCAATATCGTGATATTTGAATTCTTAGCTTATGAAAAGAAGTCATCATCCAAATGATATTCTCATCTTGTTCCACACATACTATGTTTTTCTTAATATATAGTATCATGTTTTCCGTATGAATATACATAAAACTACTTTTGGTATTTCACATTTCCCATACCAATACTATTCCATACATTTTAAATCTTTCTCATAAGATTTGGTACACCAAACTCATGTTAAGAGGGGGAAATATCATATCATTTTCAGGTACTTTTCATTTATTTGTATGACAAATTATTACATGGTATATTTTTCTTATTATAATATCATCATATTCTTCTTCTTCTTTTTATTATTTTTTATAAAAGCCATGATTTCATAGATTTTAATTGAAGAAGTCCAAGCCTTACAAACAACAAGCATACCAAGTTTTGCTAACCTATGAGTCTTAGAAACAGTCTGTCTGCTTGCCCATTTACAATATACGTTAGCCATGCCTCCTACTAAACTTCTTATATCTTCTCGACATGCCCAAACTTCCCTGTGTTTAAAAAGTAGCTGAGAAAAGTTCCTTAAAGTTTGAATCATCTCCATTGTTGTCTTTCCTGATTTTCTTCGCCCGAGCAGGGGCACAACGTTGTGACCTCTTTCGGGAAGGAGCCACCAAATCCTCAACAAATTGAACTGATGATTCCCAAACTGGAAGATTAATATTTTTATCGGTTCAAAACAATGTCCAATTTCTTTAAAAACAAATATTGTCACTAACTAATTGTAATTTTTACCAAAATAAAAAATATGGAAAATAATTTTGAAATGGAAGGAAAAAAAAATTGAAATAATAAGTTTTTAGACATAGGAGGATAGGAAAAAGAGTAGTTATAAATTGTTGTTAATGTTTAAGACAACGGGAGAAGCATGATATTATTTGTCTGTGGCCTGTCCTCACATCACATACCACTGACAAACAGCCAAAAACACTCGCATTTCTCATAGGACAACTCCGCTCACTCTTTGCTTTCTCCGCAACAACAACAACAACAACACTATCCAATTTCTGCAAATCCCAATTACAACCTCCTAAACCCTTGATTCTTCTTCTTCTTTCTCCGGCCGATCCGACCAATATTCCTTGCCGTCTTCTTGACGCACTCTTGTAGTTACTGATATGGCTCTTCATGCAAGTGCTGCTTTCTGCTTCAGTAGCACTTGCGTGGTTCCATGCCCTCCCTATTTGCTGACGACGAGGAGGACCGGTGCTCCTGCTCCTGCTGCTCGCCGGACTGTCAGATCCTTCGCCTCTTCTCGTCCTCCGCTCGCCACCACTGCCCGATCCAATGTGCAAGGTTTTTCTATTCTTCTCTTTCTGTTTTTTCAGTTCCTGCCTCACTTTGTGCCTGATTGTGAAGAAACATCTAGTTTATCGAGTTTTGAAGTGCGGAATATTACGAGATTTATTGTCATTACGTCACTAGAAACTTTAACTTTTACATGTGGATGGTTATGGCATCTAAATTGCATAATGCAACTTGTGAAGGCAACAATCCAGTAATCCACCATCATAATTGTGGTGATAAACTTTTGTTTCATCGAAACAATTTTCGCATCCTTGTTCGGGTTATATTGGCACTTTATTATGTTATAAAACCAACTAAATTAAAAGTTTAAACTGATAGGATAGTTGAAGTACTTATTTATACTTTAATATTATATTCCAACATAGTTGCAAGGCCATTTGGGCTTAAAGGTGGACTGATGAGAGATAGATGTAGAGTCCGGCCCATTCCCATTATAACTTTTGCGGGTGGACCGATAATAGATAAGAGTACATTTCCATTTTTTTTTACGGGTGGTACAAAGAGAGATAGTTAGCAGAGAAGAAATGAGACAAGAAGCTCATAACAGAAGAGCCTTGACATAAGGTGTTTGCTCCTCCAGATGTATCAGGTTCGAGCCTCAGTTGGTACGCTTGCTTATCAAAAAAAAAAAAAAATGTGTTTCATTTCTTCTTTGAATCAACTAGATGACAAACTCTTAGTAACCTAGAATTTGCTTACATTGGTATTGGAATGTTTAAACTGATGTGTGAATATTATAACTGGACTACAACACAATCAGGCTCACTCAGTCACCTCTTCCAAGAGTCAAGTCACGTAGACTGGCTGTACATCAATCTCATAACGTCAAGATATGCCATACTTTTTGTTCAGCATGACAGACTTGGAAAAAAATACTATATGGCACCAACAGATAGAAGGAAATCAGAAGAAAAACTCATCAAACTTGGAAAATGTGTTTGATTCTGATATGTTGTCTCTGTTTCAGTTACTTGTTTAACTGAACACTAATCTTAACTTCTTAAGTTAAAGATTTCCTTATTCTTTAACGATAGAAAACAGCGTGTTCCTCTTAAAGCCTGTGCTTACAGAAAATTTTATTACCAAAACTTATTCACAGTTGTGAACTTGCCCATATATTATTTCGCTTTCTCAAAATTTATGTTTGTTTTGGAATAATCTTACTAATCCAATATCCAAATTGTTAGATAAGTGCAAGTTTTGTGAGCTATAGTTATTGCAATGTATGTTTTAACTTATTCATGGTTTTTCTTGGACAAATTGTTTGCTATGTTTTAATTTTTATGGTTAACATGTATGCTGCTGAGATGGCTAAGTGAACTGCAAGTGGTACTTGTTGGAGGCCAACCCTATTTGAACCTTAGTGTTTGATATATCTGGAGCATTCTTTGGAGCACAAATACTTGATTACTGGACATTTTACGGTGTTGCCTTTTGATCTTCTCCCTCCATCTCAAAATGAGTTTCCACTTTCCCTTTTTCTGCAAAATTTAAGAATGGTTTTATTAGTTCTTAATTAACTTGTACTCGTGATCCCCCACATAACTTTGCTATAAGAAACCTAGGGGTTTTAACTAACTTGTCTTAGGAATATTTTTGGTGATCCATGCACAACCAATTTAGTTAAAAATAGTGAACACCCATTTTGGGACTAATGGAGTGTTAATTAAATAAGAAAAGATTGTATTACTATCAATTCCATATTTGATTTTTTCCTTTGTTGACTTCTTTATAGGAAAAGCATTGTCTGGTGATGGGTCATTTCAAGCAAAGGAATCCCCCCTTGTTGTTTGTTTTGGGGAAATGTTAATTGACTTTGTCCCAACTATAAGCGGACTTTCATTGGCTGATGCTCCAGCATTTAAAAAAGCTCCTGGAGGTGCACCGGCTAATGTTGCTGTTGGCATAGCTCGTCTTGGAGGCTCATCAGCTTTTATTGGAAAGGTAACTTCTTAAGATAATCTTTGTATTTTATCATTGTTGATTTTAGAGATAGTCTATTACAGTGATTGCATGTTTACATAATCATGTAGCTGTTTTGATATTGGTTTTGTCTTCTCCATGAGTTCTTTTCCCTCTTTCCATTAATTTTGGGCTTAATAAAAAGTCTTTGCTTTTGGCTGGATCCATGTACTCAGCTTTGCATTGCCTTGTTTTGTTCATCGCTTGTGTAATTTTTACTAACTTTAGTTCTATAGCCAGTGATCTATATATATTGTCCATGTTCAAAATGGTACATTAAAAGTTTTTTCTGCTACTCAGGTTGGTGAAGATGAATTTGGGTACATGCTTGCTGATATATTGAAGGAGAATAATGTGAACTACGAAGGCATGCGATTTGATCCTGGTGCCCGAACTGCGTTAGCATTTGTTACACTTAGGAGTGATGGGGAGCGAGAGTTTATGTTCTATCGTAATCCAAGTGCTGATATGTTGCTTCAAGAAGCTGAACTTGATTTTGATTTAATTACGAAGGTATGCATGGATTACTGTTGGTAGTAGTCAAGGAGATGGAAAACATCTATTAATTTATGCTAGAAGAACGTATTGTATGTGTGGATTATAAACTGCCTGATATGGTTAGAGGAACCACACCTGTACCTTTATCAATGCAACTAGCTGCAGTTCAGTAGTTCAGTTTTTCATTAGCCGGTTGAAGTTAGAAATATCATTTGAACACCTTTTGTTTTCCATCTTTTGGCAGGCAAAAATCTTCCATTATGGTTCTATAAGTCTTATTACAGAACCATGCAAGTCAGCTCACATTGCAGCAGCAAAAGCTGCAAAAGATGCGGGCGTGGTTCTTTCCTATGATCCTAATCTGAGGCTTCCTTTGTGGCCTTCTGCTGATAGTGCTAGAGAAGGTATTCTGAGCATATGGGAGACTGCAGATATTATAAAGGTAGCTATCCATGTTAGATGCAACTATGCATATTATGTTTTTTGAGTTTGCGATATAAAGTTCCTGTTCATACAAAGTTACAAACTAACCAGTAAAGTTTAGCACCAGACTAAATGGATATACTATCTCTGATTATTTCTCTTAAGTAATATGCAGATAAGCGAAGAAGAGATATCTTTTTTGACCAAAGGAGAAGATCCATATGATGAAGCTGTTGTACGCAAATTGTACCATCCAAATCTAAAATTGCTTCTTGTCACTGAAGGTGCAGAAGGTTGCAGGTATTACACCAAGGTGAGTCTCCTTATAATACTCTTTTGGTTCTTTGTGGGTGTTGCAAGCAAATGTGCACACTGGGTCCGCACGCACATGTAAAGCTATATGGAATCATTTACCTTGTTATTCTCATACCTTTTGTTTCTTTTAGAATAACTAAGTTACTTTAGTCTTCTACTCTTCTTGTTAATAATAGATAATCTAATTATTTTTCTGAGCATCCATCCTTTTGAGAGTGAAAAAACTTCAAAATCTTGCTTCTTTCCTTAAGGAAAGATGAGTACTTCCTATATCAGAACTTAGTTATATCATGGTGGTTGCTTCTTGATATTGCAGGAGTTCAGTGGGAGAGTCCAGGGTTTAAAGGTGGATGCTGTAGATACCACTGGTGCTGGGGATGCCTTTGTGGCTGGAACATTATCGCAACTTTCTCTTGATCTCTCCATACTTCAGGTATTTTGTCTAGGCCAATTTGCTAACATGGTGTTGTATGTTTGTGATGAAAGTATAACATTTATACATTGCATACTCCTTTCCATTACCTCTCTCATAAGATGAGATTTCACTCTCAAATATTCAACCATCTTGGGATACTACAACTTATTAAAGTTTCATCATTAAATATAATTCAAGATAAGGTGTCACTATTTCTCTTTCTTTTTTTCCTTCTTCCTCGGGTTGTTTTTCATTCCTACTGTTCATTTCTGTGCTTCATAATTTATTTTCAACTCGTAATTATTCTGGTCATGAGTAAGATCAGAGTTGTGTTCAAACAAATATGAACAAGACCTGTGAATGTGCCTGCCTATTTTCAGATTTTCACTACCACGACAATGTATATAACTATCGGGCTTTGTCTTGTAGGATGAAGACAGACTTAGAGATGCCTTGAAATTTGCCAATGCTTGCGGTGCATTGACTGTAATGGAAAGAGGTGCAATTCCAGCTCTCCCTACTAAAGAAGCTGTCCTAAATGCCATGCTCAAGACAGCAACAGCCTAGTGTTTCTTTACTATCAAGATCTTTGTGAATTGCATGGTTCCTTTGGGAATTCCTTGCCCATTTTTTGGAATAATGATCGCCATCCGTGCTATGGCTCTCGCACAAGGACGAATCTGTTAGATAATTAGAATGTATCATGTTGTTTGTAGATTCCTCATAAGCAGGCCGCCCTTCTGCAGGTTCTCCGGCCCTTGTATCATTCAATGTATGCACCATTTCTGCTGAGGGGTTTATGCGGTTTAGTTGATGATAATGATGTCCATAATGTGTCTTTGTATCCTCGGTTTTTAGCTTGTCCTGCTGGCTCATGTCATAGTCGAGTCTGTCTCAGATTTCATTTGCGTGCATCGTACACTAGAAATGTAATTTGACCTAAACACACCAAAACCGAAATTCGGATGCATTTTCATATAAACCACTACTTTCACTATCACAAATTTTAACATGGTAATGTACCAAAAATGAGAACGATAATCTCATTCCTCTTTTTTATTCGGATCAGTATTCGAGAGAGACAAATAGTTGAGAAATGAAGGAAAAAAATAATTGGTTGAATTTGGTCCAATTACAAATATTGCTAAAACAAGCTTACAGATAATGACAATGGGGATGAAAATCCGATTCTAACGCAATGCAAACACATACATTACCTACTTTGGAGGATCACCTTAAACATTTTCATATCCAAAAAATTGATGTCTTTAAATTGTAATCCATTAACTCAACTATCACTAAAATTTGCCAAAAAACTCCATTTATATAGTGTCATCAAAACTTGCCATTGGCTCACCTGCACATCACATTACTACAAAGCCAGGACAATAAAAAACCGGAAGAACAACAATAAAGAAAGAAGAGAGAAATTAAAATGTCTGACGATGAAGCACAGGAATTGGCGGATCGCGAGCGGATATTCAAGCAGTTCGACACCAATGGAGACGGGCAAATATCAGCGTCGGAGCTGGGAGAGTCGCTGAAAACGCTGGGGTCTGTCACCCCGGAGGAAGTTTCACGTATGATGGCGGAGCTGGATACCGATGGTGATGGCTACATTTCCTACCAGGAATTCACAGATTTTGCCAATGCCAACCGTGGCTTAATCAAGGATGTTGCTAAGATCTTTTAATTTTCTTTTTCTTTTCTCATGATATTCTGCAGCTATTTTAATGGAAACTTGTATTATGTTCAAGAATCTGCATAATGTTTGTTCTCATCATCAGGTTCACATTTAAGCTATAAGAATAAAACTCCCAATTTCAATAACTCTATAAATTCAACAATGGGGGCAGGTAATGGATGTTTTGTACACACCAAACCCATCTCTATTTACACCTTCCAACACTCGTAATTATGGATTCTAGCTCCAAGAACTTGGGACAAAAAATGTATGGTATTAGGGAAAAATCGGTCTTAATCCATCAACGGCCGTAAAGATGGTCATCATCCTCACATTCTGAAACTCCTAGCATGGCTAAAGCCAAGTGACTCCTCATTTCAGATTTCGTCTGCTGTAATTGAGGGTTGCGATCGATAGAGCATCCACTCCCGAGGAAGATTGACTTCTTCCTTTTGAGGCAGATCGCCTCGTCTTCACCTTTCAGAATTGAGATAATCCCATTGATGTCTGGCCTACGAGATTCTTCGCTGGTTACGCATGCAGCTGCAGCTAGAATTACTTGTCCTATTTGACTTGAATTCTTAGAAGTGCATTTGAGACGTGGATCAAGCAATTCGTTGATGGATCCTTTTCCTTTATGCAACAAAGGTTTTGCCTGCCAAAACAAAGCAAAATGCTTTAGTAATAGTGAGAATAGACTGATTTTTATACCAAGTTTCCAATCTGTATTCATTCTGGCAATTTCCAATTTCCAAATTCCAAGCAGCAAATCATTTATTGAAAATTCACAGAAACACTCTAGAGCAGTAACTGTCCATGTTAGATACTTCATATACGCAAACAGATTTGCCCTAAAAGCTTTCTAGCTCGAAGTAGTAAACGAACTACGTCGTTGAATTTTGCATATACATGATCAAATTTAGTACTAACAATTTTCTAGTTAAATATCCCCTGTTACCCCTTCCCTATTCCCTTGTTTCAGAAGTTCACAATCTAATAATTTAATGAAGTTACACTGTACAGCACAAAAGTTGGAGAGAATACTGCAATTAGAAAAAGTAGGATATGTGCATTAAAAACAACAAGAAAAAAAAGTATGATACAATTTTTTAAATAGAGTTTAAACCCACTAGACATTTTTTAGGACAAAGCTGCCGTGTTATCAGGTTAGAGATTAATGCAAAAGTGGAAAACTATCTAATCCTCTCATTACGTAAGACTATAGTATTATAGTTTCATGTCCCAAATCCCAACAATACTTGCAGCAAGCAATCCATTTCTGTTGGGAAAACACATGGTGACCAGCAAATTTTAGTGTTTCCACATTTGAAAGGCCAAACAAATACCAATGGAACTAGTTATAATTAGAAATGAAGGAGAAATTATATCATGATAGGAAATCGTCAATAAAGGCGGGCAAGTGCTACATATATGACAATAGTCACACTACATTAGCAGTTACTTTTTAGTGATAAAAAAGGAAAACCTAAATTAGTACTCATTATCATAATAGTTACTATGAGTTCCAAGACAGTGTACACCACACCACAAAAGAAGATGTGACTGTTAGAAGTTAGAACAATACCATGTCATGAAAAAGATCACTAAATGAAAAGAAACTAATGATGCTGTACATAAATGGCCTGAAATTGATCATTGGCGAATAGGGTATCTTATGCAGGTCTACAAACTGTAGCACAATAAAC
This sequence comes from Pelargonium australe, assembly GCA_036897465.1. Taxonomy (NCBI): domain Eukaryota; kingdom Viridiplantae; phylum Streptophyta; class Magnoliopsida; order Geraniales; family Geraniaceae; genus Pelargonium; species Pelargonium australe. The sequence goes on along the minus strand of JAYMTH010001850.1, from coordinate 2,078 downwards.
CCTAGGTTATAAGATAGATCCTTTATCACATTAACTGTATCAAATTAGGGCAGAGGATTAACCTACCCATACGACTAGGTTCTCTTCTCCTGGTGGGCTTTTGGCTTCAATAGGCTTCCGGCCAGTTATTAGTTCCAACAAAACCACACCAAAGGCATAAACATCTGTTTTATCAGATATCTTTCCATGCTGGAAATACTCAGGAGCCAGATACCTGCACATATACACATTGCTTCACAAAGCGAAAGATAAACCAGACTCGTACTCAAATGAACAACAACGAATAATAAGTTTCATTTGCAAGATTCATGATATCATACCCAAAAGTTCCTTTGACAGTTTTGCAAAGGAAAGGGACTGAAGGAGCAGATGTCCATGTCGCTAATCCAAAATCGCACAACTGCAAACACCATTGTCAAATCGCACATTATAATTATCATCCAGATGTATATACCTATTCCGAATCATTAGAACCAGACCTAATAGACACAAATAACAAAAATCTAACCTTGGGCATTTTCTTGGACGAAAGGAGAATGTTTGAGGGCTTGATGTCCCTGTGAACAACACATCTTTCAGTTCCATTGTGCAAATAGGCTACAGCTTCGGCTATACCGATGGCAACCTTATACCTCACAGACCACGGAAGTGTTGAACCACCCTTTCTTCCCCTCTTCTTCTCTGCAAATGGGTACATTAAAAATCGGCGAATTCATCATATTCTAAACAAATTGTTCACTCTGAAAGACCAAGAAAGCATACCATGCAAGTGGCGCTCTAGGCTTCCACCTGAGACATATCTGTACACCAAGAACAAACCCTCCTCAGCATCAATACAAAATCCCAAAAGAGGAACAACATTTCTGTTCTGAAGAGAGCTAGCAATCATCAATTCTCTACAAAATGCCTTTGAAGATTCTTTGTCCTCCTTGTCCAACCGCTTAATTGCCACAGCATTCATCAACATCCCAACTCTCCCTCTGAAAACACAGCTCAAAGCTCCTCTTCCCAAAACTCTACCTACCCATCAATCAAAAATAAAATATTTTCAGGCTCCAAAATCTAAAATTACAATTACTTCACAAAAACATAAAATCGGACTCAAAAACAAATTGTTGTGTACCTTTGGAGAAATTGCGAGTAGCGGAGAGAATTTCACCATAGCTGAATCTGATGAGATTGCTAGCCACAGGAGAGATGTTCCTCTCCAAAGACTCGATTCTCCGCCATTTGAGCTCTTGGGCACGAGACTCGATTAACCCATTGTCCAAATTGACCATCAAAACAGTTGCAGCAGTGGAGGCGCTCATGTTCAGGGACTCAAGCTCAACCTGAGAGCAGAAGCTGAACCGGAACGACGAGTGCACCGACTGAGAATCGGCATTTATCAATTCCGCACCGCACCCACCAGCGTCAGCAAGCAACCACGCCTTGTGGTGCTCCAAGTTTCTGTTCTTGTCGGAGCTCTTACCGTCTTCCCGGCGTCGAGTTGGAAGAAAACATGACAACCCAAGTTCCAAAACCATCTTCCTGAAAATGGGTTTGATTTTGAGCTCTCTGTGGTGACAGTGATGATCTGGGTCTGAAGAGAAACCCATACTTGAAGAAGCGGATCTCAATGAGGAGGAGCACAGAAACCGAGGAGCCAAAGAAGAAAAAAATTAAAAAGTGAGCTGCTTTGCTTGCGGGGATGGGTTGGGAGGGAATTATTCTCCACAGAAAAGAGAAAGTGGACATGGGGAGATGGGTATAATATATTGAGACGAAATGGGTTTTGGAAAAGAATTGAAATTGAATAATGGCGTGGGGTTGATGACGATGAAGAGAAAAGCTTATGGTAATATGATCCCGACAAGTTTTAGATTATAAGGCGCAAAATTTAGATTTCTTTCCTTAATTTCATTTTAGGAAACAAGAATATTGTGATTTGATTTAGGAAAATGTTATTTGTTTGAAATTTTGCACCAAACGTTTTTTTTTAAGGGTAAATTACACATATCATTCCTCTTAGATAGGTTTATTACACATACCATCCCTGAAGATCAGTGTGTTACTTTTGGCACCCCTGAAGATTACCA
>JAYMTH010001849.1:0-13784 GCA_036897465.1 Pelargonium australe | reverse complement strand
CATCGGTTTCTGTGTCAGACACGGTTAATTGGGTTGGTGTCCAAAGCCCAGTTGATGATTCAGATGTTTTAGCTCTTGATTTGAATTAATAAAGTATTCTATTCCCTTAAAAAAAAAAAAAAAAAAAACATGTACCAAATGGTACTTACCCCATCATCTTCCTAAAATATCATAGAAATAGGAAAAATTAACCAAAATTTGTTAAAATCATCTTGATCATCAATCAACCTAAGTTACGAGGTTGGAACCTCGTTCGATTGGTCAAATCAACCACATTGGTAATTAGATCGACAAATTAGTTCGACTTTTAATTCATATTGAGTCTTGATGCATTAAATGAAACTTGCGATTAATTTTAAGAAAGGCTATTGGTATCGGGCAAGTCATAGATGGTCTAACTTCGTAACGTGTATACGATTGTTTTTAATTTTTATTTGAGATAATGACCGACCATGTTATCAAAAATTGTGCATGATAAAAGCACCGACCATTGTCGTTGGTAAATGCAAAATGTGTGTTCTAATCATTAGTTTTAGTAAGAACTTATCTCCAACATCGTAACGCATTTTTCGATCAACTTGTTTCATCGGTACTTGAGAGAGTTTATACACCGTTCATTTAGAAAGAAAAAATAAACAATGACAAAAACTAGGACGGTTGTTTAATTGCATCGATTAATCAACCTTCACATCTAATGTATTCATGTGTTTTAATTTAACACGCAACAATCAATGATGCAGTACAGTTGTAAATAGTTAGTTATAGTAAATATTTACGTATAATGCCCCTTCTAGAGACACTCATGACTAATGAATGTATTTATGTGTTGTAATTTAATACACGACAATCATCAATGTGGTACATACAGTCATTAAGAGTTAATATAAGTACGTATTCACACGTAATGCTATTTTGAAAGACAATCATTATTAATGTTTATATATGGATTATAACTTAATACATAACAACCATCAATATCTACAGTTGTTCAAAATTAGTAGTAACTAGTAAGTGTTCAAATGTAATACTGCTTCGATGTACACTCGTGACTAACGTATTTGTTGGCTATAGTGACAATTTTTCTTATCAAGTCAATATAATTTGACGACACTAACACGACTTTTTCCGGTTTGTTGGCCATGTTTGGAAAAAAATAATTTGAAACTTAATTTTGTATAATCAACAAATTATAACTTTTGAAATAGACAAAATGGAGTGATGCAACCAAATGTGACATTGTGATTTGGACATGTTCATAGGATTGGAGACCTTGGAAAATGATATGAGGAGTTGGGTTGGTCCATGGCATGGATCTTGTGATCCTTTTCAAACCCAAATTCATTGCATTGTCTCACAAATATACGCAATGAAATTTGGCCAAGTCTCCTTGGTGTTGGTGACACATTTCCATCCATGGCTTCATGACAAGACCACCTTAATTAAGTGTGTCTTTAATGTAATAATATATTTTATTGACACAATATGTTGGACAAAAGACAATACACTAGTTCTTTTATGCTAAATCTAGAGTGGGCACTTTGAGTTTTGGATCGAAGTTTTGGATTTAAGTTGAAAATATCGATTTTGAATTCGTCTTGAGTAGATTTAGGTAGGACAATGCATTAAGTTTGACCCGAATGGGAGGATTGAAGGTCAACCCAATCAGTCCGGGTGGAGTTGGGTTGGTCCGGGTTAGCAGGTCGGTGAAATATGGACATATCTAAACTTTGGGCCATAGATAAGACTAGTTTCAAGTTTTATGTGAAAAATGTGAATTTGCACAAACTTGTTTTATCCAAAAAAATATTTCCTCCAAGATAATATGACCAGTTCAAAATTGGCTAGATCCATTTTATGTGACATGAACCCTACAAAATGTAGGTCGAGTTATGTGTGCCTATGGGTTCATGTGATATTCGGCTGAATCAACTCGTTCAAATGTAAGAAGATAATAAAAAAAATCAACTCCAATCACGTTTTAAAGTGAGGCAATACATGCTTATATTTACATACACGAACTTAATCGAGTCGAAAAAAACTCACGACTTCTTATCATTAAACTTTGTGTCGATCCTAGTGCGACCCGATGATCGGCATGTAACTTGATATGGATATGTCCGTTTTTTGGCCCGATCTGCTTCGACCCGCGGCTCACATTGTCAGCTCACATTGTCAGATATTGTGGTTAGTGTTCATGACAGAACTTGAGAAGGCAACAAAACTAGATGGAGGGGTAATATGGGAAATTAAAGATTCTGCTAATGAGAACACAAAAGAAGTTATGTCGATAACCAATAGAAAGACGACACGTAAGCTTTTGGGAGCGTCAGTAAGGGCCCACCTCGGCTGCGTCATGTGTTTTTGGCAATTTTGGCCACACATGATTAACACAAATAAATAAATATATTTAAAAATTAAAAAAAATAAAGTGAATATGAGGTTCAAAACGACGACGCATCACCACCACCTTCTCGATTCTCTCTCTCATGGCCGCATTGGCTTTTCCATCGACAGTCACATTTTCTCCCAAACAGTCCTTATCTTCTTCCACACGAAACAACAACCACAGTCGCTCCATGATCAGAGCGATACTTCGCCTCTCTCTCCGTCGCAACCCATCACTTCCCAGAAAATACCCATTTCGCGTTCCTTCTCAAAATCCCAACTTTCCCTCGCTTTCTCGCACTTTCTCGCCCGTTTTCCCGCGACTCATTCACTCTCCGAGAGTACTGGCCATGGCCGAACAAAACCCAAATCCCACTTCACGCTCTCACAGCCACACCAATCGTCTCGCCTCCGAGCACAGCCCCTATCTTCTTCAGCATGCCCATAACCCGGTGAGCTGAAACTTTCCATGATTCGATTCTCTTATTGGGTTTTACTGAAATTCAGATTTTTTTTTTAATGTTCAGTTGAGCTCGATTGAGTACGGTTTTTGAAAATTTGGTTCGGTTCATATTTAGTTCAATAGGCCCTCTAAGTAGTGGCGAATTTGAATTTAGCTTAATTTGATTTTTGATGGTACTAAGGTTGATTGGTATCCATGGGGAGAGGAAGCTTTCGCAGAAGCTCGAAAAAGAGATGTGCCCATTTTCTTATCAAGTAGGCTTTTTTCATGTTTTTCAATATCCATTTCCTGTTTCATTGTATTTTGCATACTAATTTTGATTACTTGGCCATGGTTTCTATAATGGGTTTTTGTTCACAGTTGGGTACAGCACATGCCATTGGTGAGGCCATTTGGTTCTTTTTTGTTTTGAAATTTTCGGTTAATTTAGTGGCGGAGGCTTAGAAATATCTGATTGTTTGGCATGGGACTATTTGTAAGGTGTCATGTTATGGAGGTGGAGTCGTTTGAGGATGAAGGGATTGCGAAAATGCTAAATGAGTGGTTTGTTAGCATCAAGGTGAGTTAATAAAGGTTCATTGATAGTTTATTTATTGGTCTATTACAAGTTCGATAAGTTATATTTTGTGTTTCATTTACTTTGCAGTGTTTCATTGTGCATTGTATTAAAACATGTTAATGCAACAGGTGGATCGAGAGGAACGGCCTGATGTTGACAAGGTAACAAAATATATACTATATAGACAATTTCCAGGATATACTTATAGGTTTTCAAGCTCTTGAAAATTTTATTCCATCAAGTTTCTTATTGTATCTATGTAATTGCATAATGTTTTGTCCATATTGGGACTTAGTACTCTTCTGGACTACATTTTATTTGACATGATTTGATTGAGAGGTGATCCCATGAGTGGAATATGTAATATTCTAGTAAAGTGATTCTTAAGTAGCTTTATAGTATTTGGTCTGCTCTTTTTTCATTTTTCGCATATCTTTGTGCAGTTAGGTTTTTCCTTGAACATGGATGTATGGAATAGAATTACATTCTTCAATGAAGCCTGGGTTTAGTATGGTGGACATTAGCTTCTTCACAAAATTGTTCGCTACTCTTTGCCGTTGAGATGTGCTGAAAATGTTTTTTTCCTTTTCCCATCTCCTAGGTATACATGACCTATGTGCAAGCTTTACATAGGGGAGGAGGTTGGCCACTTAGTGTGTTCCTTTCACCTGAACTGAAACCGTTGATGGGTGGAACCTACTTTCCCCCAGACGACAAGTACGGAAGACCAGGATTTAAAACTATACTCAGGTGAGAACATGGGCTAGTTACTAGTATCAGAGGTAGCCATTTGGACTTGAACCTGTGGGAACCCGAAACCCGACCCGAATTTTTGCAGGCTTGGGGTACTTAAAAATTTAAAATGGACACATTTGATTTTCGGGTTGGGTTTGTCAACGAGAAATTGTATATCAACTCGAGCAAACTCGCACCCCTTGTGGGTCTGGCTAGTATACTTTCTTTTTTTCACTAACCATTTTTTGGCGGTAGTGACTTGATTTCCTTGGATTGCAACAGTACAGATTGTTCTGTTGAACTTGAGGCTTGTAGTTTTTGTTTGCTTTTAACTCCCTTAGGCCTTAACCATGCTATGATTCTTGCATTTTTTTTCTTCAGAAAAGTGAGAGAAGCATGGGATAATAATAGAGATGTTCTTGTTAAGAGTGGAACCTTTGCTATTGAACAGCTCTCAGAGGCATTGTCAGTGAGTACAGACTCTAATAAATTGCCAGATGGGCTTCCACAGAATGCACTGCGTCTATGTGCAGAGCAGGTAGGGTTTGTGAACTGCATTTTCTATTTTTTATGTCAGACATCAATACACATGTTTGAATTGAGATTCAGTCTTACAGTTGAGATATACTGTGGCATGCCATGCAGCTTAGGTAAACAGTACTGTTGATCTCAGACAGTTTGTGCAACAGTTTTTCCTCTCTCTTTTTGTTTGTTTGTTTGTTGGTTGAGGTGCTTTTAATTAGTACATGCTCATCTGTAAAGGCTTACTAAGCTCTTAAATTCATAGTATTTTTTACTAAAGCTTTTTAATATATTGTCTTGCAGCTTTCTGAAACCTATGATTCTGAGTATGGTGGGTTTGGAGGTGCACCAAAGTTTCCTAGACCTGTTGAGATTCAATTAATGCTTTATCAATCCAAAAAGTTGTCAGAAGCTGGGAAGTCAAACGAAGCAAATGAAGGTCTGAAAAAGGTTTTCTTTAGTTTACAATGCATGGCAAGGGGTGGCATCCACGATCACATTGGAGGTGGTTTTCACAGATATAGCGTGGACGAGTGTTGGCATGGTAAGTTTCATCCTCTCCTTCCCCTTCTTCCGAGCTATTGGTTTGATGAAGAGTTTATTAAAACAGTTGTTTGTTTTGTTTTGTTTTGTTTTGTTTTGCAGTTCCACATTTTGAGAAAATGTTGTATGACCAGGGCCAACTAGCAAATGTTTATTTAGATGCTTTTTCCATCACCAAAGATGTCTTCTACTCGAGTATATCGAGGGATATTCTTGATTATTTAAGGAGAGACATGATTGGACCAGAAGGAGAAATCTTTTCAGCAGAGGACGCCGACAGTGCTGAGTCCGAAGATGCTACGAGAAAAAAGGAAGGGGCCTTCTACGTATGGACTAGCCAAGAGGTATTTGGTTATCATTTAAGGAGCCTCCCATATTCAATCTTTTATTTTTATTAATGTTACATTAAGTATCTCTGTAATTGGTAATAACTAATAACCGTCTTAATTCTGATTCTCTACCTGTTTTGTTCTGATCTTCCTTGAAGGTTGAAAGTATACTTGGAGATCATGCAACTCTTTTTAAGGATCACTATTATGTGAAGCCGTCGGGGAACTGCGACCTCTCTAGAATGAGTGACCCTCACAATGAATTTGAGGGAAAAAATGTTCTTATTGAGAGAAAAGATTCTTCTGAATTGGCATCAAAACTTGGCATGAACGCCGAAAAATATCTTGGTATTTTGGGTGAGTGTAGGAAAAAGCTTTTTGATATAAGATCAAAGCGACCAAAGCCGCATTTGGATGATAAGGTACGTTAAAGAATGTTTTCATAATTACATGTTAAAGAATGGTCCCCTTAGTATTCATTTTGTGTCAAATTGGTCTCTAATTTGAATTTTGTTCCAGTTCCTTTGGTATCAACTTCTGTTTCATAATGGCCCTTTAGTATCAATTTTGTTCCAAACAGTCGGTCATGTATTAACTGGTGACCAATTTGCCACAAAATAAATACTAAGGTGACTAAATTGGTACAAAATCAAATCGGTGACTAATATGGCACAAGATGAATACTAAGGGGATCATTTTGGAACAGCCTCCTACAATTTACTCAGCTCTTCCTTAATGTTCGTGCACACTTTAACTGATCAGATGCTTATAGGTTATTGTGTCTTGGAATGGGCTTGCAATTTCAGCCTTTGCAAGAGCTTCTCAAATTCTTAAGGGCGGAGCTGAGGGGACAAAATTCAATTTCCCTGTTGTGGGCTGTGATGTAAGATTTCGCCTTTCCTCACTCGGTCTTGTTAAATACTTGGATTTTAATTGTTTTATCTTACATCTATTCTCCAAAACAATGTTCCCTGCTACTCAACATCATGTTCTTGGTTGGGTGACTATGTACAATATAAATATTTGTAAATGTTTCGAGTATTTATATTAATGTTTTCCACTCTCATTTTGAAGTAGTCCCCTCCGATTTCAATTTAGCTTTTAGCAAATGAGTTTTTTCTTTCTATTGAAGTGTCTTTTTTCGTGTTGATGCTCATGTGATCTATTTGAGGAACTTGGATGTATTTTTTACTCTTCTTGTTCCGTGGTTTGCTGCACTTATTTCAGCCCAAAGAGTATATGGAAGTTGCAGAGAAGGCGGCGTCGTTCATTAGGAAGCAACTTTACAATGAGCAAACACAAAGATTGCAACATAGCTTTAGGAATGGACCATCCCGAGCACCTGCATTTTTAGATGATTATGCTTTTCTAATTTCGGGGTTACTGGATCTTTACGAGTTTGGTGGAGATACTAGGTGGTTAATTTGGGCAATTGAACTCCAAAACACGCAGGTAAAGACTAATTATTGAGTTCTTGGCACAATTTCGATTTCCTATGAAGGTCTCAAAGTAAAATCGGTCCAATGCACGAGGCTCCCACCACTGCAAGGTCTGTGGAGGGTTATTTGTGCATGCAAAATTACTCCCACTTTTGCAGAGAAGTTGTTTCTGACTCGAATCCGCGACCTCAAGATTGCTTGGAAGCAACAATAAGAGAGTTGCTCCTAGGCTCACCATCTATTAAGGTCGTGGAGTCTATTCTCTAATTGAATGTTTTTGTTTGATTGTTAGGACGAGCTATTTCTTGATAAAGAAGGAGGTGGTTATTTCAATACCACAGGTGAAGATCCATCGGTTCTCCTTCGTGTAAAGGAAGATCATGATGGTGCAGAGCCTTCAGGAAACTCAGTTTCTGCAATTAATCTAGTAAGGTTGGCCTCCATGGTATCTGTCAGCCGAGCTGATCATTACAGGCAAAACGCCGGACACCTCCTGGTAAGTTTGCTTCACGAGTAGGGTTGGCTATTTTGGTATGATTTGTGACTCGAAACGGACACAAAATGAATTCACGCAGATTTGGGCTCAGCCTAATCGTGTTTGTTAAGCCACCCCTTTTAGTTAATTGCATTCTGTTCGTGTCGAATCCGTTTGAATCGCCTAACCTGTTTAAGTTATATTGGTCTTGTGACCCATGTAGTGACCCTTTGAAGGATAAAATGGTAATTTTATAGACTTATCATGTCAGTAATGACCCATATAAAATTACATGGGGCAAATCTGCTGGGTCTTGTAATCTGAACGTGTCGCGTCAACTTGCTCATGAACGGGTTTGGGTCGGGTTGACCCATTTAATAAAATACTAAACATTCAACACGATTCATATCTCATGAGCACAAATTGCCACCCTGTTCACGAGGTTCTTGTAAACCCAAAAAACCTTAAGTACCATTCTAACTTGTTGCTCTATCATATTCTAATGCAGGCAGTTTTCGAAACGAGACTAAAAGATTTAGCAATGGCAGTGCCATTGATGTGTTGTGGAGCTGACATGTTCTCTGTTCCTTCCCGGAAGCAAGTTGTCTTGGTTGGTCGTAAACCTTCCATAGAATTCGAAACCATGCTTGCTGCTGTTCATGCATCATATGACCCAAACAAAACGGTACTTTCAGTTCCATGAATCCAAACATTCACTTTTCTTAGATTCCTGCTTGATGTCTTTTCCCGGGATGCCATTTTTTCAGGTGATTCACATTGATCCTACCAAACCGGAAGATGTGGAGTTTTGGGAAGGAAACAACAGCAACGTAGCTCTCATGGCAAAGAATAACTACGCGGCAAACCAGGTTATAGCTCTTGTCTGTCAAAACTTCACCTGCAAAAAACCAATTTCAAATCCCGAATCACTCCAAACTCTTCTCTCCCAGCAACCCTCGTAATGTTACATCTGAATTGTTTGGTTTAGTTTTGTTTCAAGCTTCAATACATATACATTTCATCAAATCACGATAAAGATGAAACAAGAATTTGCAGATCTGCAAATAACCTTGTGATACTGGCGGTGTAAAGAAATGTAGACTCGAGTTTTGCTTCAATTTCAATTTTCAATGTTCATGCCTTGTTATGCAAGGTGATTTAAGATCTTTTTGTAGATTTTTCTACGAAGGGTTTGCACAAAAATACTATAATCTTGTTTAATATGAATAATGAATGGTATGTAGTCTTGGTCTTTATTGCTCAAAGTGTGATGGTCGTTTATATTTCTGTTTTATAAAAACAATTCCATCAGCTAAGTAAAAGTCGAATATCTTAAGGGCAGCTGAATTAACTCAAACACATATCAAAAAGATATCGAGGGTTTTTAGCGTACTGTCATGATCTGAATGAACGTGACACAAAAATTATACGCGGATGGCGAAAAGATTACACCCGCACATGTGAATGTCATGTGCATAATTGATCAAACCCAAACACAAGGCTCAATTCATGCAAACTCAATACAAGTTCAAATCCGAGTACAAGCCCAAATACATGTGAAAGAATCTAGAAACATAAGCAATTCTTAGAATATCTCTAGAATTATGTATTACTCTCTTTAGATGGTAGAATATTTTAGATAGTCAATTTAGCCATTATAATGTTTATGTACTTTCAATTCTAGTTGTTCATTTAGCTAGGCTTCTAGTATAAATAGGAGAGGGCTTCATTTGCCCAAACCATTTCCCAACTCTTTGTAATTTGTCTTTGAGTAATAAAAAGTTCCATATTTGTTGTTTTCCCTTTTTCATGTAAAAACTGAATCATAAATTCACAATTGTAGAATTCAAAACACACCCTAACAAATTCTGCCCTCCCATTTATAATCAAGTACTTGAGCAAAGGTAGCTTTTCAAGAGATGGTAATGAATTAATGATGTACTCATAATTACAACAATTACAAAGCTCCAACTTCACCGTATTAATTACTCATAGACAGAGGATCACCTATCCATGATGGAAATTCTCTTCCATTGTAAAACCAAATTGCAACTCAACAACCTTTGGGGCACTCGGAAACAAGCAAACCAGACATACAAAACCACACCGATATCAATCTCATGAACATTGAACAAGCAACACAAATCAATTCGGAATAAACAAACAAAAAAGAAATTGGAGCAAACCTCATATCGCCACCGCTGCCAGAATGCGCATCTCCACCGCCGCCGCCAGAATGCAGATCGTCTGCACTAGGATGTCCATCACCGCCGAGCTCAGAGTCGGTAGCCTGTCCGCCGACGTGAGCACCAGCTTCCTCCTCCTTCAGTAGAGGATCTCTCAAAGAGTCATCCATGGAGCTAAGATTCTTGAGGAAGTACTCTTTTGCTGTCGAACAGTCCAACAAATCTTTCGGGCCGTTACAGTACGCTGCATAAATGTGGCTTATGCACTATATAAGGTTATAGAGTAATTCCTAGTGTTACCTATAATTAGAAGATACTTAGGGATAACATAAACACTTTTTTAAAAAATCTATCATGAGTTTCAATACAAAAAAAATGTCATGAATAATGAACAAACCCTTAAGGCACCACAAATCATTTCACATTTATGATTCATTAACACGATAGTATAAACATCATACACAAACAAACAAGAAATCGAGAACAAACCTTCGATCGCAACCACCAGAATGTGTATCACCGTCGAGCTCCGGGTCGGTAGCCTGTCCGCCGTGAGCACCAGCTTCCTCCTTCAGGACAGGATCTGTCAGAGAATCGTTGTCCTCCTCCATGCAACTAGCTCTCATATTCTCATTTTCGTATCCGAAGCAGAGAGTGACAAAGCGATATAGAGCGAGAGTAAGATACTGAGCGAGGAAGCTGGTTATAAACTTAAAACTAAAAATTATAACATAAATGCATTTTTTATAAGCTCAAACCAGATGTTCCTCTCGAAAATTCACAAAAGAAATAAGTACTATTTCATAGTTCTAACAAATCCAATTACAATATCCATGTTTCCAAAATTCGGTGCTAAAGATTAAAGTATAAAACTATTATTAGGCTTTCAAATTATCAACATAAGTTTTTAATTGAGTTGGTTCTTTACATGCTCTTGGCGACAAAAAGGTTTCGGGTTCGACTCTTGCCGTCACCTATATTAAAGAAAGCATCATGACCTCGAGGCTTTAGGAGTCCTTGTTTTGTATCGGGACACATACAATACAGTCCTTGGACATGATGACTTGTCCCAGACCTGAGTTGTTGCTTGGGACGAAGAGGCTCGCCAAGAGTTGCAGACGTCACAGAAGCTGAGGAGTAGGCCTAAGATTCCGGCGATTAAGAAAATATGTCCGGAGAAAGGTCTTCCCATAATCTTGGGGAAATGTTGTTGAAGCTAGCTATGACATCTAAACAACTGAGAATGTGCAAGTTTGGATCGCATAAATCGAATCCAATTATGCTCTTCGACTCTTCAAGATTGAAAAGGTGAAGCATCCCATATTTTAGCATGAACCTCGATAAGGCATCGGAACCCGTGTTTGGGAGAGTCAATCAATGTCTCCTTGACTCTACCACACAAATCAAAAGAACGTCAGATGTTCAATTAATGGACGTGACATAATCGATTAATGAACACTCATAGACTATAAATTTACTAATATTTAGCGAGGTCAAAAATTAAGTGCATGTACCAAATGCACGTGAAACAGAAATTCACTATTATTAAAATGATTAGATTAATTGGTCATACCATGAGACTATATAAATTGAAGCATATTCTATCTTTATTTCCATCTCTTGCTATTAGAGAATATGCCACAAATATTCCCTAGTTTCTTTCCTTAATTGTTTTGATATGGTTGCATATTAGGGCCTAATTATGAATTCCCAAATGTGTGGATTTTATTCTACATTAATTTTTTTTTCATTATTTATATATATAAAGTTATTTATTTTTGTATATATATGGTTAATTTGGTATGGTTTAAAACTAAATAGTAAATATAACATTTAATTTATTTGTAGTTATCTCTAAACCTTATAATTTGGACCCTAGTTTGTGAGGTCTAAGTTTGGGATCACATAGACATGATCAAGTTTTTCTTGGAGTTGGAACATACAAACTCACATATTTACACGTGAATTCGATCGAACTAAACTAGACAACCAATTAGACATTTTCAACATGAAACCCAACTTTGTAAGTTTATGTAGCATAAAATGGAACCATTAATCACAGGTCAGGTCAGACAAGTTACACATTTTACATATAAAATTCAAATTCTACTCAAAATATGCATTAGGTTTAGCATTATCAATTTGCCTCACAAAGTGACGAGACACGTTAGGACTGACAAAAGGTGATTTGATAAAGATCACATGCGTTTTCTAGACGTGCATGACTAAGCTCGTTGGTCTGTTTTATAATTACTTTAGAATGTGAGTAGATGTTAAGTATACTCACAAGCGTCTGAAATGTAACCCGCATTTTTGTGTGTTCGATAACATAAAGTGGGTCTGACAAATCTTCAAATCCAGTCAAAAAAATATGCACATTTTGCATGTAAAACCCGAACTCTCCCCAAAACTCTCAAACGGTTAGATATTATAATCAATACCTAACTTTAGATAATAAATAATATTGAGCACAAAATACAATTAAATGAAATAATCATAAAAATAGAAATAAAATAGAAATCATGTACTTGAAGATGTTCAAAACTGAAGGACTCTGTGGTCACCAGAACCACACAAAGTACAAGGACAGTTTGGTCATTTCACACGAGCAAGTTTACTTCAGGAGCTTCTGTTTTCTTTACCAAACCAGCTCCATAACAAAACTTTGTAATTTTCACAGAAGATTTCATATTTATGAAACGAACCCTATATTTGTCAGTATTTAGAAAAGTTCCACAGAATTCTTGTCTGGCATTTCGCATGCTGGTCTCCGCCGCCTGACACAAAACCAGCTGCTACTCGCTGGACTCTGTTTATATGACACGCGCCTTTTCTAGTTTAGACCTTTTTCTGTTGGTCCAAATTTTGGACATGGACTGATAAAATGAATCTAATCCAAAAGAAGGGGCTTTTAAGTATTTGGATTTAGGTTTGTCACATAGTAGATTATATCAAATCAAATTTCATATTTTAGTGCGAATTTATTAAACATGATATGCACTTTTGTAGAACAATTCTGGTTTAATTTGATTGACTATTCCTTCTGCCCTCATATAAGAGACTCGTCTTTCCCCTCTACTCTCGACGAACACAACATATTTTGCGTGGGCAAACAAATCGACATCACACCATGTGAAATTTCTCACATTGAAATGATAAGCTTTTATAAACGAACTAATTACCGAACGCGGCGAGAATCATGCTATGCTTTTTTTCAATACTCGTTAAAATATAATCAATCCGCAAGAGATCTCATTGTACGAAATATCTTGATCAAATATTTTGCTACCATATTAATGAGCGAGATTTGATGGGATTTGTGGAATCTTAGTTGAAGTTGATTAAGACATACTATTAACTAATTAAACGATATACAACAATAATTTTAATGAAACGAGTATGAAATTGACACAATTTTATTTGCGATCTATTTTCTATTATTTTTTAATCCGAAATAGTTGTCTCACTAATCTCTTGTTGAATTTGTTTGTCTTAAAATAAGTACCCAATTATGTTTTCTTACATATATTATGTACAATTTATTAATAACCTTATTAAGATGATATAGTTAGAAAATACTCGAGTTTTGTTATGATTCGTGACAAAACACACAGAAAAGCCACACACTTGGTAATATTTGGATTCAAAAGTTTAAAATGAACACAACAACGCGATTCTCATAACCGAAATGTCATTAGAAACATGCATGAAAAACAAAAATAACATATTCATTTTCATTCATGAATTTTAATCAGCACCAGAAAGTTTATATTGTGAGAATACTTATTATAAATAAATTTTTCTTTTTACTTGAGCCAAACCATATTGCCGAAATATTTATCGTACTTGTAAATCACTTCTAATTTCTTTTTTGAAATATGATTTAGGTTATTTGAATGAAATGTTGTTTTGGGTAGAAATAATGGAATGTGTTAGCTTGAAATGAAGATTTTGATAATAATTTAGGAGAAATTACAGTAAGCCCCCCAACAATTGACTTAAAACACCTATCACCGGTGAACTATTTCACTTTACACCTAACACCAGTGAACTATACACTTAACGGAATCTGTTAGTTTTTTGGATGGAAAATCAGTCTCTCTCATCACATGCTAGACATGTGACTTTTTATTTTTCTTAAATGCCCA
>JAYMTH010001848.1:0-13787 GCA_036897465.1 Pelargonium australe | reverse complement strand
TTTGTTTTTTCTCAGAATAAGAGGGTGTTTAGATTAACTCTTCAAAAATAGCTAAAAATGTTGGTAAGAAATAGTAATACTTAATTTATGTTATATAAATTATAGTTAAAAAGACAAATAACTACAATAATTTTAAAATTAACCAATAAATTGAATTATAGAATAAATATATGAGTAATTAAAAAAAATAGAAGGACATAAATGTATTTTACTTAGTCAAAATATTTTTTTTAGTAAAGTTAACCAATAAATTAAATTATAGAATAAAATATGAGTAGTTAAAAGAAATACAAAATGACATAAATATATTTTACTTTGTCAACTTTCAGAAGTTGAGGTTGATGGTAACTGACTAGGTAGCTCCCCTATTAACCTCACCTTATACCGTTAGCAGAGAGTCGCGAATCCGAGACCTCAAAGAGGTATGAAGCGATATGAAACTGCTTGACCCAATCCGCATGGTACCCAACACATTCATTTTAAAAATAGAGACTAATAATTTTCAGATTACACGCATTTAAGGCTCGTATTCATAATCTGGAACCACCTGATCATGCCGATTTGATTTTAACTCAAATTTGGGGATTGGTTTAAATCAGAATTTGACAGGAACCAGGTACAGGCAATTTCACATCTCATATATATGGTCGTCTCTCAGATTTTGGAGATGGTACCTTTCAATTTTCAAATACAGTGACATTCCACACAAGCGCATGCCAAGTGTTTGATCAATATAATAATCTTCGTTTTAATTGGCATTGGATTGGTGATTTGGTGGAGTTTTATGGATTCATGTGTTGCTTGTGGCAGAGAAACTGTATGTATGCATGCCAAGTGTTTGATAAAAGTACTCTGAGAATTTTGTAGGTTGGTTGCTACTTTTATGTTTGTGTGTGTTTCATAATAATGATGGGCTCTTTATTTCTCTTGAGTTTACTGCTCACCCAGCTGGGTCAATTAATAATGCTTGTTGTTTGATAAGTTGGAGATTGAGCTTGAATTGATATATATAAACATATACACACACATGTGTGTGCTATTGAATATATTTATGAATTACATTGATTGATGCTTTGGTGTTATAATATATGTTTTGATTTGCTGGTATTGGTAGCTCCATGAATTGTTGTTGGGTTGGTGCACACAAGGTGTTTGATGGTTGGCTCATATCATTTCATTTCCAATAATGGACTATCTTGGTACACATTTTGCAACAGTAGACATGACAAGCTTAAATTCTAGCTCAACTCACATGATGTTCTAATTCCTTTGTCAGGTCGTGGGTTCTAGACAAGAAAACAGTGAAAATATAAGGTAAGACTGACAGTCTACCACGTAACTAATCATTTCATATTTAGAGTAGTAAAAGTTCGTATTAGGTGCATATTCGTAGATGACATGCACATATACATATACAATGTAAGTGAACATATGTCAGTTCGGGTTCTAGGTTGGATTGAAAAGACTTAATCCATTACCATCTGGCAAGAGGTGTGAGTTCGTGTTGGGTGCAGTCACGAATTTTGCATATAATATGTGTCAGTTTGTTTGACCTGATAATTGATTTGATCGAATTTATGTGACCGGAATCCATAAAAACTGTATATAAGGACCAAATTGCTAGCTTTAGTGCATGTCATCTACAGACAACCACTTGGAACTCTTATTTTTATTTTATAACATATAGTACTGTGCTACAAAAAGTGAGATGTCATGTAGGAACAGAACACAATCCATCTGATTCTGATCTCCTACTATTCTCCTCCAGATTTGTTGTGCTCTGCTTGGATTTGTCACATCTCTATTTATTTTTTATTTTTTTGCAAAACTTTAACAGAAACATTACTCCATTTGTTAATGATCAGCAGATATTCATTTTCAGACACAGCCATAGCTAGCTGGAATGCTGGATCATCCTCCATATAAATCAATTGCCATCTGGTTCTGTGCTGGTAATTTATGAATATATAGCTAGGTTTGTGGGTGTATATAGATTAAAGCCTATCTCACCTAACACTGCAACTTGATCACGCAACAGATCAATCATGAAAATTCAAAAACGTGTATTGATGCCAAGCTAGCTCTGTCTCTCATCTTTTTCTCTGTGTCATTGACTATAGTTTAGTACAACTAACAGTTCACACAACCAATTATGCCAGAAACCAAATTTAGGAATTTAATAAATCTCTTTCTTCTTTATATTCAGGTAGTGTCTCTTCATGATCACCAGGGCATGCAGCTCCAAGATATGGATGTTCTGAACATTCTTTTTTGTTCCCTCCCTTAAAATGTATGCCTCAAAAACACCATTATGAACTTTGATAATAATTTTTGTATTCATGTACTTATTGGGTTAAATTAAGACCTAATATTGCTTTGGAGTTTGGTATGTTGGAGGTTGGAGGAACCAGTAGCTGATGATAATTTTGGAGGAACTCTGACATATAAATGGAGATTATGCCCAGGTAAGTAGAATCTGTTTGGATCCTTACTTTCTTAGTTTTGATATATGTGCTTAGTGACAGTGTTGATATATATGTTAGGGAGTGCATACAGACAAGCAGGGGTGTTCACGGGCGGGTTACCCACCCGTTAACTCAAAAACTTAATCCGCCCTGCTAAGAGCGGCCGGGTTGGACATATGGCACCCGTCAGCCGCCCTCTAAGAGACAAATATTAGCGGATTTTGGTAAAGCGGTTGGCGGGCGGTTTAGCGGGTTACCCGTCAACCGCCAATTTATTTTGGGCCTTGTCCATTTTAGTCATTTGAAAGCCCAATGTCTTGTCCAATTAATTCATTTGAGCCCATTATCAATATTTTTTAGGTCATTTTCATTATAGATCCATTTGTCCATTTCTCAATCCAAATGTCCGATTGTCCATTTTCTTATTAATTTAATTAATTAATTTGTTTTTGAGCGGAAAATTTAATTAATTAATTAGTTGTATTAATCTTAAATTTTGTCAAATAAGAAATAATAAATAGATATTTTCAATACAATACAGACTTTATTTACAATGTCATTAAACTAACAGATTTATAATCAAACAAATAACAGTTTCAGATCTAGAATATTTCAAAAATAAAATAAAAAGAAAACTCATTAACAAATATAGATCTAACATGCAAATATGAGAAAAAATATAAATCAAAAAGTAAAAGCAGAAAAACTAATACAAGAGAGAAGATGAATTATAATATCTACAACAAATTCGAGTCTCATGAAACAAACTCATGGATTTATAATAAAACAATTGCAAAGATCCAGATCTAGAAAACTCATCAACATATTTCAAAAAGTAAATAAAAAAAAACTCATAGCAAGTATAGATCTAACATGCAAGTATGAGAACAAACCTAAATCAATAAGTAAAGTCATAAAATACAACTTCAAAATTAAAAAAAGAAAAAAAAAAAGAGATGGATACACAAGATAGAAAACGAATAATATATACACAAGATTTGAGTGTCATGAAACAAATAAACCCAAAAATCCTTGATTAATTAAAAGCAAACAAAAATAAAAACGTCTAGATCATGAAAGAACATAGAGAAGAAGAACAAAGAAAATGAAGATGAAGAGTGACCAGAGAGAAGATGAAGAGTGATCATCGTGTGTGAAAGAGAAGATGAAAAGTGAAAGAGAGAGAGAGTAGTGAGAGAGAGACGAAAGAAGATCTGCCGTTCAAAAGGAAAAAGAAAGCGAGAAATAAGAGAATGTTGGAGGAAAAGATTAGAAAGAGGGTATTTATAATAGGGTTTTGAGTATTGGGTAGGGTTTCATTAATTTGCTTAGCGGGCGGGCGGGTTTTGAGCGGGTTGAGCCTTTCAAAACCGCTAGCCGCCCGTTAACTTAACGATACCTCTTTTTGAGACCGTTAATATTAACGGCTTAGCGGGGGCGGAAGGCGGGTTGGCGGGTTGGCGGGTTGGCGGATTTTTTTGAACACCCCTACCTCACAGTTCTGTGCTAACTGCCATACTGTAGTTGTGTCTGAGTTTAGACATCTGAGCGAGCACCCAAACCAGAAACTGTTTCACTCTCTCCTTCCGTGATTTCGCCAGCCACTTGCATGCTAGCCTCCATTTTTGTGCACACTACGAATTCAGTAGGTTACTCTCTCTCTCTAATATCTAAAACCCTAGCTAGCTATCTTCTCATTGTCATCATTTCCGCAATTAAACATTGAAATCTCCTCTCTAGGGTTTATATTATCTGCCTCAGTCTCTAGGTTTTGCGGAAATACGTTTAAATTATGGAGATTTTGCAATGCAGAAACATTTGCGTTGAACTGAACTGTTGTTCTTGGCTGATATTTGTTGAAATTGTAGGATTAACGTTCTCTTTAGGGTTTATATAATCTGTCTTAGTCTATATTTTGCGGAAATATATATTTAAATCATGGAGATTCTGCAATGCAGAAACATTTTCGTTGAACTGAACCTGTTGTTCTTGGCAGCTTTTTGTTGAAATTTTTAGGATTGACAAAGTTTAACAAGATAAAGAAAATTTTGAACAGAGAAGAGGAAACAGAATCTTTAAGACTCATTGATGAAAAATTCAATATTATCTTGCAGCTCGGAGTAACTAAATTGGATTGTTTTGTTTTCATCTTTAGATTAATAATAGTCTACTGCAGTAATATGTCTGGTCAGTCAGATTCTTCTGCTCGGGGGCGGGAGTCTCGGAGGAGTCCTAGAAGAGAAAGATCTCCCGCACGGCACAGAAGTTCCCGGAGATCAAGGTCACCTGTTGGTACAAGTTTACCCCGTAGGGAAATATCACCTGCAAGAGTGAGACATTCAAGTTATGCTCGGTCTCCAAAAAGGGAAGAACCAAGCTCTCCTCGCCAACGTTCTCCATCCCCACGAACAAAACGGTTAAGGAGAGCCCAAGGTGAGCGAGAGAGCGAGAAAGTGTTTGACAAGGAATTGGAGAAGAATGGTGGAAGGGAGAGAGAAAAGACGAGGAGAGGCCAAGATGAGCGACAAACTGAGAAAGCAACTGACAAGGAGTTTGAGAAGAATGGTGGTAGGGAGAGAGAAAAGGTGAGGCACAAAGAGAACCTGCAAGCTCCAAGAGAGAGAGGTGAGAGGAGGTCTGCAAGGGATGACATTGGTAGAGAATCTTCTAGATCAAGGCGCGAGCGTTCTCCTTCTCCTACAAATCACCGAAGACGTGACAATTCTGCATCCCCCGCCAACCATCGGAGGAATGAGCGCTCACAATCTCCGTCAGATCATCACCGTAGGAACAGAAACAGGTCACGCTCTCCTCGTAGAACTTCCAAGAGTGGGAAGCAGAATGAGGTGTGGGTTTTACTGTTACCTTTCTCATTTCTTGCATATTTAATCTATTTTTATGATCCTTCAAGATTATATATTTTATAGTCTATTGTGCTATAGATAAACAAAGGAAAAAAATAAAAAAACTGCTACTACTAAAGCTAGCCACTTCATATATATATGGTTGAATACTTGAATCTGTAGTTTACACTCAATCATCTCTTCTCTGTATTAATACATGATTATTCTGGTTCGATTTCTATTTTATATTGGTAGCATAAACTAAACATATTACATACGTCAGTCTGATCATACTTGTCATCATTGTATCCGATCATACTGCCGAAC
Organism: Pelargonium australe; assembly: GCA_036897465.1. Classification (NCBI taxonomy): domain Eukaryota; kingdom Viridiplantae; phylum Streptophyta; class Magnoliopsida; order Geraniales; family Geraniaceae; genus Pelargonium; species Pelargonium australe. The sequence continues at coordinate 8,152 of JAYMTH010001848.1, read as the reverse complement.
TGGATTCATATTGTGAGTCAAATCCTTTTCTTGATCTGGGAATTGTAAGATTTGGTTCAGTGTGGTGCTAAATTTATACTAGTGGCTATTTTAGTATTTTTAATATATCTAACTTCATCATTGGTTCTTGCAGAATACAGTTGATATAATTAAAGTTCATCTTATCTTTACCATCATTGAGGAATAGTCTTTAAGCTGTTCATATACCTGTGTTTCCTATCATCAAGTGGTGTTAGAATATGCAAAATTTTCGTAACATATAAAAAGATACCTGGATATACAAGATGCCTTAGAAAAGACTGGAGTATTGGATAAAAAAACATGAATTATGAAGCATAAAAAAACACCAGAAAGAAAACATTGTCACACTAAGATGATAAATTTTCTCCCTGATAGACAAATTCCTTGCACTGCTAGCCCACTATGCTGCTCACAGAGAGAAGAAAAATGATGGAAAGAAGAATAAGTCCAGAAAATTACCTTACAGACTGGGTGTGTGTGGTGGAGGAGTAAGCTAGGCTACTGGGTTCTCTGTGACTGTAAAATATAAATTCGGATAAGAATGGGACTGAGTTTTGGTTGGTGTGTGCTGCTCTCATTCATTCATCAATTAGTGCAAATTGAGAGGCCTGTGAATTGAATTACATTGTAGTTTGTGAATATTAAGGTGTGATGTATTTTTTACTTTCTTTTAGCTCACTCTGTTGCTTATCCTGTTTTCAGGTGACAGACTCGGAGGAGGCTGAAGCATACGGGTGAGTTGCAAGTTGGATTTGAATTTGCAGTTTTAGCTTTGTTTAGAGTTTCCTCTAATACTCATGTGTCGATTATCACCTTAGAGCAAGAAAGCTCTTCTTGTCATTGAAACTATAATCACTCCTGGAAGTATATATGTTTTATTAAACTCTATCTTTTATAATGCAAGTAGATACTCAGTTGGATCATCACAAGATCATGCTAAATAATATCATTGAAGGGTAAATTTTACTGTTACTCAACACTGAAGCTCTCTCTATTATCAAGTTGAACTTTGACACCCAATATTCTGTTGTTAGAGTTGCTAGTTGGATATAAACTCCTAGTTTTAGCATTGTGTAGAGTTTCCTACTACGCATGTATCAGTTACCAACTTTTTGGAACAAGAAACCTCTTGTGTCATTGGAACTATAATCACTCCTTGAAGTGTATAAGTTTTAATAATCACTGTCTTTTATTAATTCAAGTCCATGCTTGGTTGGATCTGTATAATATCATGCTAACTAATATTATATGGGTGAGTTGCTAGTTGGATTTGAATTTCCAGTTTTAGCTTCGTGTATAGTTTCCTTCTATGTTTGTATCAATTTTCTTTTTATAACAAGAAATATCTCATGGCATTGAAACTATAATCACTTAAATCATCGTCTCCTATAAATGCAAGTGAATGCTCGGTTGAATCATCTCAAAATCATGCTAAATGATATCCCTGAAGGGTAAATCTAACTGCTACTAAACACTGGAGATCTCTCTATCATCAAATTGAACTTTAACACCCGCCATACTGTTTTTAGACAATCCTGTCTCTAAGTGTTTGCTGTCAATAAATTTAATGCCTAGCCATGTTCCATTGATTCAGTCTGTATTTAGGTTGCAAGCATCCTATCAAGTACTTTTTATAATTCAGTGGAGGGGTTAGGATCACTACGGTACATTCGATATCTCCATTCAATTTGCTAGTGAAGGCAAAATGTGTTAATTAGATTGCCAGGTTTTATTTGTGTACTTTATTCTGAGAATTTCACGTGTCCAACTGTACATGAGTTGGTAAACTGGATCAAATGGATTATGATAATGAACTATTTGGTATACCAATCATTGAGCCTTTTGTTATGTGCAATCTTCATGATTATAAATAATGCCTATATGTTTCTTGTTCAGGGATAATGGCAGTTTGTCAAAGATGAAAGCTGCAGAGGAGGCCCTAGATGCAAAGAAAAAGGTAATTACTTTACTCGGTTTGTACTGTTTTTTGCAGCTAATTACTGTTTATGGCACATAACACTAAAAGTCATATTGGTTTCAGAAGATGGAATGTCTAATTTTATCTTGCGTGAGTTGCAGCAACAACCTTCATTTGAGCTATCTGGAAAGCTTGCTGCAGACACTAATCGAGTAAGGGGTAAGTCTAAGATTTTGCTTTGAATTTTAAATTTTAAGTGGGTTACTTATGCGATAAATCTCATAGAGGGACTTATCAAACTTAACTTTCTTCTTCTTCCACTTTGATTCTTCATATGTTTCCTTTCCAGCCAACTGAGGATTATAGAAGAGTTTTTTTATTTTATTTTATTTTTTTATCTTACCTTATTACATGCTTTTATGGTATTGTGCACACTCAAATATATTCATCCAAATGGATACTTAAACAAAGCATGTTTCATTACGGTCCTAATCCAGTGTATATGATTATATACTGGGGACATATGTTTCTAGGGAAACTAACTACTTAAGATGTTTCCTAATGATCCTGATCAAAGTTTAATGTTCTTTCCTCGTTTCACCTACTAGTCTCACTTGATTAGTTGTTCCACACTTGGAAGAGTCTGCAGCCAATGAGAGTTTCTGTTGTGGTTTAGTGTAGTGTCAATTTTATAAAATCCCGAGTGAGGAGACATTGATGGGTTAAGAGTTTATATATTAGATAGCAGATTCAGATTTCAATACATGCAATGAGATGGCAAAGCATAAAGTGGCAAGAATGCATCCATTTTAAGACAACCTTTGGTTGTTAGAGTATTCTTTCTTTCATGGATAGGTTAGGTTATAGCCTCTATGCACCTTAGCTGTTCCTTTTCTTTTCATGTGCTTCAGTAATCAGTATGTATGTCTTTCAGCACTAGTACTTAAATAGTATGGTGTGTGACCCACCCTTCAAAAGTTTTCTTAAAGAGAAATTTCTGTCCACCCCTTGTTGCTGAATAGAGGGACCATCCTCATCCTCCAAGTCTTCTTACAGCTGTAAACTGACTTTGGATAGCCAAATTATAACATGTTTCTTAGGAAGTTTATTGTAAATAATCCAACCAATCTTTAATTTTTGCTGGAAAGCTGGGACTGTCAACCTTTATAAAGTGGATATTTTTTTTTTTTTTTTTTTTTTTTCTGAACTTTCAGGTATCACCTTGCTGTTTTCTGAACCACCAGAAGCACGAAAACCAGATATAAGATGGCGTCTTTATGTCTTCAAGGGAGGTGAAGTGCTTGACGGTCAGTTGTAATGGTCATTAACAATTTATCTTACTCAAATCATTTTTGTGTTGCTGCTCCTGTGTATACGCTGTTAGTTTGGTCTAGCTTTGTTTATTTCATTTAAAGCAAGTACCGTTTAAGTCAATGTTTGTGTGGTTCATTTCTGGTGTCTTGCTCTTACTTGCCTATTTAAATAACCAGTTGGTCCTTCCTGAATTTCTTTCCAAGAACAGAATGTGAAAGAATTAAATGGTATATTTTCACATATTAATCTCACTGGAAATTTGCTTTTGCACTTTGTATGGAGAATTAAAGCACGATGATTGTAGCATAAGATGGCACTAAATATAAAACATTGTAGAACTTACTAATTTAATAATTCAGCCCTTGGAACTAACACCAGACTTCGATAAAAAAGAGTCCTAGTTCCAATAATGATATAAACCTGTTTGATAAGTTACACGACACCAATATGAACATGGTTGATTGAGACAGATACAAAATTTCTGAACTGAATAAAATAAAATGAACACAGTTGAAAGTTTGGCCAAGTTAATCTTAAAGACGGCGTTAAAGTTATGAATCTCTCTTCTTGATTTATTCTGGTGGTATTCATCAATTGAACTTTACTATGTACAGTGTAGGCTATAATAGTGGTTTATTCATATTTGATAAACAATAACAAGTTTGAGTATTTCTTTTAATTCTAACAAATTTTAAGTTTTAATGAAGTGATTAGAATCTAACTAGAATTAATTTGGTTTATTATGTTTATGTGTTTGTGGACAATACCAAGAGGTAGTTTTGTTTAATTACCTCTTTAAACTTTTATGTACATATTTTGGTGATGTTTATGTTTTAATTTATAAATTTTTGTAGTGCACCGCACTTTGAAGCCCATGACCACCATACGGCTCACACCTAAGCTCCAAAGAACCCTAGCTTACTTGAAAGATCAAATTCAATGCTATCTTGAAAGTTGCTAAAGAAAACAAAATAAAATTTAAGTAGAATAGCAGCAATCCAAAAGAAAGGCTAAAAAAGGAGGCAAGGGTTATTGATTTATGAGATACTCCGTTCATATGCAAATGGAGCTAGTATAAAATAAAATAAAATAAAGAAAGAAATTTAAGCTAGAATTATTAACATGAAATCTTGCATAAAGAAAATTAAGTTCGAATCGTTAACATGAAATCTTGTAGAAAGAAAAATTATTGGTTGAACTAGGATCCTTAGGCTATCGTGGGAATTGTAGAAGCTTCAAGAGACTCAAAAATAGATGATCAAAAGGTTATCATACCACATTAAATATTGTAAATTTTCCTCTAATTGACTGTTAACTAGTTGATGATTCTTGCTTGATATTCATCAAACTTTAGAATGTCAAAAATTTGAATCTAATAAGCCACATCTTCAACAGAAGGCAAGGTAGTTCCACGTAATTAATAGTAGTTTGTTTATTTGTTATGAAAGAGTGATTATTGAGATTCAATTTCAAATTTTTGTGAAGGAGTTCCTGATAAGAAAAATAAAGTTGACTATTAACCAGGTACATTTCAATAAAACCTAGAGGCTAGGGTGCATTTGATGATTAGAGCTAGTTTGAGGGGTCCAATTGATTGTGCAGTGAATATTTGATACATATCCTTATAGTGTTTATTTGGTAGTTGAATATGATCATGCAAATTTATGACTGCATAAATTTCTAATAGGCTAGCAGTTCAAACTGGTTTTGATCTTCTTTCACAAAGCCATTTTGATCCTCACTAGGAAGAATTTTGTAGCACATTCTTGTTAGTATATATCCACTCAGATAATTTTCTTTGCCTGTTTTCAGTTGTAAATTTGACCTCTGTATTTTTTTTTTGTTGGTTTCTGATCTCTTATGGAGGTTGTCTAGGAAACCAATAAAATTGCCACTGATGTATAGTGGAGGCAGCATTAATGTATAAGTGCATAACTTGGTTGATAATCCTTTAACCAGTGAAATATTCATATTTTACTGCGTGTCTTGAAATTAAAGTTCATCAAGATTGGACAGCCAATATTATGTTTCCTTTTCACACTTGTAAAAACACTGATATTACTTGAAAATCATGTTGAGAAAATTAAAGATAATTTTGGCAAGATCACTATTACCCGGATTCTAATCATGTAGACAACTTAAAACCTTTATCAACTTTGTTTTGTGATGTCAATTATTTTATATATTAATTAAACAGAACGTTTGGGCTATTATCTTTGCTTTATTGTTTTAAGTTATTGTCTGAACAGAGCCTCTTTACATACATCGTCAAAGCTGTTATCTGTTCGGGAGAGAAAGGAGGGTAGCAGATGTCCCAACAGATCACCCATCCTGTAGCAAACAGCATGCTGTAATTCAGTTCCGGTATGCTTCTATTTTGTGTTTATTTTGGGCTTATGATGTATAAGTTATTTTTTTCTTGACTTCATTTCTTACTCATCAGGCAAGTGGAAAGAGAGCAACCTGATGGTATGCTAAAGAAAGAAGTAAGGTAAAGTCAAGTCCTGAGCTATTTTTGCAGGTGACAAATCTTGCCATCAATTTTGTTTTTCAGTTTGTACATTCAAGAAATCTAATGACTATATTCTTACTGCATTAGGCCGTATCTAATGGATCTTGGGAGTACAAATGGAACTTTCATCAATGTAAGACAAATGTTCGAGAACCCCCTTGTTCTAGTACTTATTTGCATGCATTTGCTATGTGTTGTCATTTTTCATTGCAAGTGTGAGGTATTGTGATGCTTGCTAACTTGTGTCTATTCTATATTTATGTTTCTAATAACTTTTTTTTCTCGTCATACTTTCAGGATAATCGCCTTGAACCCCAACGCTATTATGAGCTTTTTGAGAAGGATACCATCAAGTTTGGTAACAGTAGGTAGGTTGTTTCTAATATTCTCCTAATACTTGGCATTGCCATTCTCCTGGTTCTGCAATTATTTGGTCCAACGGCTTGGGCTGTAATGCGGGTAGCCCTCTCCCTACCCTTGTAGCCCACAAATTTACAGATGTCATTTAATTTTATGGAGCAATCAATCTCAGACTCCAGTATTAGTTGGAGTATGATTGGTGGTGTTAGCTCCCGTTAAAGAATGAAGATGCAATTTGGTGGTGTTAGCTCCCGTTAAATTCAACACGTTTTGAATATAGTTGACTATATAAAAGATAGAATTATGGAGTATGATTGTGAGATTTTCAGCTTTGATGTTATCAGATAAAGTTGTCGTGTAAATGATTTTGCATTTATGTGTTTTCATGTATACTGAATCGAACTATAGGTCTTGGCTGTTGCATCTGAGAAGGGTATATGAATTAATTTTGTTATGGATCTTGGGCTGCATCAGTTGCTCTGTCATGTATTGGGGATTAGATGAACACAAATGAAACTGTCTAGCATTCTTGTGTGTCAATTCACAACTTGTATTTGCTTTAAAATTCCCTTATTCATGATGATTTTCTAGGCTGTTGTGTTTTGCAAATTCAGTTTATAATTTGGACTAACATTCCGTTGTGTATGTTGATTTGGCAGCCGTGAATATGTGATGTTGCATGAAAATTCGATGGATGAAGGGTAGGCAGTCATTACTTGGTAAGCAACTTTGGAGGTAGATTTTCTGTTAGCGGGCATTTTGTATGTTATGTTGACCATTCATTGGAGATGGATGCATTGTAAACACGCCCCGCCCACCCAAGTCTTCTCGCATTATGATAAATGAACTCTCTGATTAGCATATTTTTCGATTTCAGAACCTTTCTTTGACTGCTGTAATGTGATTTAGGTACTTCATAACGTTGTTGACCGACGCAACAGCCTTCAAATATGAATTGTTATCCAAATTTTTGATTGACCGACGCAACAGCCTTCAAATATGAATTATTACCAAATTTTTGATTGTCCACTGCGGGATATTACATGTGATATCTATGTACTTCACAGCAGGACATTCAACATGTTTTTCAGCTCAAGATATCTGTCTAAATTACTTTTCTATGGATTTTTTATGTGAGGGTTACTGACCATATTACATGTGATAGCTAACTTAGATGCAACGAACACTCAGTAAGGCGGCAAGTGGTTGATTTCATTTGGTCTCTCGATCTTTCAATTTCGAAAGATTAAACATTAGACTGAAGGGTAATGTTAGATGCATCATATGAATTACACTTGAATCAGATGTATTTCTTAAACAATTTTCCGATACCTACCAAAACTTTAAACTTTGCTGCCTAAAAGTTAAAACTAACGGATTGCCAATTTTTGTCTTTAAATAATGTCCATTATACACCTTGTTATTGATGTTCTTGAGTTTTTCTTGCGGTTAATGTTTTTTTATTATTCAAGAAATAAAATATGCAATTTCAAAAAAGAAAGAAATAAAATACACAAATTCAAATACCAAAGATTGACAATCTAGTAACAAATGGTAAAGTTTTGGTGGTATTTGATTAGAAAGAGGGTATTTAATTTGAAAAATAATTTAAGGAATACATTTGATTTAAGTGAATCTTAGACTAACACTAGAAAAGTTCTTGCAGCATATCAGTTTTGTTTTAAGTTTAATGTTTGTAAGTTAATGCATGATTTGAATTGTGCACTATTGTTTTATTCAGTATAATTAAATCTGTGATTTTGAACTAATACACCATTTTTCTTAGTGACGTTATATTTTTATTTTAAAGGATAGTTACATTATATTGTCAGTATTAATTGTTGAAGATTTTAGACGTGTAACTTAGGTTTATTTGATCAAGTATAACTCAAAAATCAATGATAGTTTATTGCAATTTTATTAACTAGTTTATACACCCGTGCGATGTAAGTGTATTTTTAAATAATTTAATAATTAATAATTTTTAACAAACACGTTAAATTAATAATAATAAAAAAAAAAATAGG
>JAYMTH010001847.1:0-13788 GCA_036897465.1 Pelargonium australe | reverse complement strand
GGTGGGGTCCGCGTGTCTCACGTGCCTTCCAAGCCCTAATTCCCCAATTCCGAACCCTAATTCTCAATTCATGTCTTCAATTTTGAATCAATGCCTTGACCATTTTTTATGCCGAATCATTAGCATATAACAGAAATATCCATTGTATGTGGCCACATGCAGATGGAAAATACCCTGTAATTTGATGGAACCAACCTAAGATATTTCCATACCCTATAATTTAATAGCACCAGCCAAAGATATTTCCCTGGCTACATCATACCAGTTTGATGTTAATGAGTTCATTAACATCTCCATGTAATTGACATCCACAGAGTAAAACACTTTTTAACATTTCAGAATCCCTGAATGCAAATAATAATGTGACCCCAAAAAGTACAATAAACCACTGAATGAACAGATTAAATCTGATACGATGAGCTATCCAAATGAACTACCTTGAATTGAATATTGGATGACACGGAAGTATATCATGTGAAGAAAAAAATTATTTTGTTAGCATAACCTCCTTCACATTATGCTTCTTCAGAAAGCTAAAAGTTATGAGCAAATCAATCACAAAACTTGCAATCCAACTTATCACTTTTTCTATCATACGTCAAATATATCATGGTTGCTAAAAACAGGATATACACCAATTTCATAGTTTTTTTGTAAGAGAACTGGTACACTTTAACCCAATTACTCAATGAATCTACATATATCATTGTTGCAGAAGCTAGAACCAGGACAAGTAAGGATCTTTAAATGTGCAAAGATAATATAGTGTGAAACCAATCTTTCGGCAGGCTGAAAAATATCTTTCCAACTTAATTCTTAGTTGGTTCATACCTATTCAATGCACACTTGTTTACCTCCTGTTAGTTTCAAAATCCAGATAAACTAGAATATTAGCTGTTTTCAACAAAAATATTCAGGTTGTTGATTTATACAAGGATAAACAATTCTCAGCATATAAACATGTGTATATTGTATTTCTTTTGATTGTGCAAGTCTATGCTATTAATTTAGTAATGTAACCACCACAGCCCCATTTCCATCTCCATCTCCTCATTTCTTCAAGTCTTTGAAACCCTCAACTCTCTTTAGTTTCTACGGACACCACCACCATAATGTGTAACTTCCCACAAAGACACAAAATACATATATAGTGTCTTCAGTTTGGAGATTCTCACTCACATTCACATATATAGTATTTGAAACAGAACAGAATAGACCAACTACATACACATGATCACACAATAGTAGTCCAAATGAAAAAAGTGCTTGGAGGGAAAACAGAAATCTTACTTTCCAGTAACTCTGAGTGAAGTCCCTTGCTTAAAGAATGGAGATGATGGTTCTAGGTCTTGTAAAGAAACCAATGTCCCGGATTTAATTACAGGCGATGCCATTGAGCAAACCACTTACTCAAATTAAGGAGAGAAAAATCAAATCAAATCATGGAATTAGGTACCTCCGATCACAGAAAAGTGAAGAAGCATTGATTTCATGTACTGAATATTTAGTTAAACCCTAATGAGAAATCCCAAATTGCTCCAGTAGATGATGATAAATACAAAAATAGAAGTGCGCAGGTGAGGATATAAGGATTATACCTCCGATTGTTTGATGGATTGTTGCTTCTCCGTCCCAGCAGACCAGAGCAAAGCCAAAGAGACGAGCTTGGATTTGGAGAGCGACACAGTACTGAGCCTGTTACTGGGCGATGGCCGAGTACGGATAAACTGGAAATGGCGCGCTGTGTAGGTAATATTATGAATTTCAAACCATATTTAGGTAGAGTTGTCAAATTTCGGGTTCGGGTTGTTGGAATCTAACACTGATCCGACGTTAAAGTAGTTTGAGGTTAGGGATGTGTTGGATTTTAGACATAAAATATTCTGAGTTGTACGGGCTTATTCAATCTGAAAGTGTCGGGTACGTACTTGCGGATTCAGGTCCAAATTATCATATAAAATTGAGTGTTTGTATTTATACACGGTTATATAACAAAGTATTCTTCTATTTTTTTATTTTTTGCCTTCTACGTGACGCGCTTTATGTCTATGTTGTTGGACTCTATCTTTTTTATTTTTTTGAATTTGGGAGCCTTTGGAAAAAATATGATCTATAGACAAATTTGTTCATTTGATGTGTGGTTGTGAGTAATGTTCTCCACGTGAATCTCGTGTTGTTGTCTCCATTCCTCCTTGTAACAACTATCGCTCGTCTTTATTGGTCAATTATGTCTTGTGTGAAATGACTAACGATGGCACACTTTTGGATATGCATGCTTTGAGTTGAGGCAACATACTTTTTGTTGTTATGCGTTGATGTGTGTAAAGTTTCGTCTCCTCTGGACGTCGTTGGACTACAAAAAATCTATTCTTCTTCCTCATTTGTAGGTCACTTTCAGCAGATTGCTTCTCTAAATTTCCTTCAAACTACTTAATCAAGAGATCCCAAACTTCAGTTCAATTACTCTAAAATCTCAACTTCAGGTTAATTATTTGGTTTTCCAAATGATTCCATGTTCATTATTTGACAAGCTCCTACTCAACTGTCTAAAAAAATGATAAATGAGAAAAAATGTATATACACAAATTAGTTATGAACATATGCATTTGATCAAACCCACCCCAATCAATCACCTAACCAGCAATTTGTAATTTTTTTTTCTTCTATATTTCTTTCATTTTTCTAAAACTATATACAACAACTCTACCTTAGAAAAAGGAGACAAAAACTAGCTTAAAGTTACAAAAAAACTTGAGGAGCATAGAATTCACCCTCATTGAACACTGGTCTCAAATCTTCTTGACACAAGAACTCCAATGGGAAGGAGACCAAATGTCCCCTCACTGCCTTCAACCTCTCCACGGGATCTGTTACGCCATTTTCGTGTGACTCTAACCTGTCAGGGGCTATGCCCAAGTCAATGGTGGTGTGCCCAAGTTTCTCCTTCCAGTGGGATATGCTTTGTCTGAGAGCAGCTCTGCATGATCAATTTCATCAAACATATATTCAGTTGGCGTGTCGGTGAATATTGGTTGGAGACCAAAGAACATAAAAGTTAGTATGGATGTAACGTACCTCGAGTGAATGAGATCGTTGGGGATGCAAGCAAATACGTCGTGGTAAATTTTAGTGTTTTCCTGCAAGATATGCAAATCACTTTAACGGGGAAGCCAATAAATGCACGAAAGAATCGTGGAACACTGAAGTGAGACTTGAAAACAGATACGAAGGAAATATTGCTGCTAATCGCACCTTTGCAGTTGCTAACCATAAATCTTTGTATGTTGTCTTCACTACAGGGTCAGTGATTCGACGGATCTGAAGGATTAGAAACATGAAAGAACTGTATGATTAGTTTACTGATTTGCAGGAGCTAAAAGTGTTGGAGAGAGGTTGCAGTGAATTTAATTCACTGATAGGCTTCTTTGCCTCCCGAACGTGCGGCTTGTAAACAGAGGAACATACTTCAATTTTTACTAACCTCTCCTGCATGAAGACCAAGATGCTCAGACCACAGAGAGCACCGAAGACTATAAGTAAACTTCCCAGCCTTCCAAGGCTCTCCGTTCATAGACGAGTTGATGAACTCTTTATCTTCAATAACAACCCCAATCTGAAACCACAGTGTTGAAGCTGGTTATGTTTATAATCACAAGTAGTACTTATAGAGTTAATTAACTCACAATTTTTACAAAAGAAAGAAAAAAAGAATGTACTAGAGTTGTAAGATAGAGCTTCTAACAAGAGATGCGACTACCACGAGTTACTATAGGATCAGTGTCAGATGATTAAAGTGGAAGAGGGCTTCAGGGGTTCTTTGTGATGAAAAAATCCCATTGAAGCGGAAGAAAAAGATTTATAAGTTAGCTATATGACTCGCTATGCTGCACATACTGAATGTTAGGCGGCAAAGAGACTCCAAAGCTTGGGGTAGCGGATTTGAGAATGCATAGGTGGATATGTTGCAATACTAGGAACGATGGAATTAGAAATGAAGCTATTAGAGCAAGAGTCGGAGTATCTTCAACTTTAGACAAGATGAGGGAAAACTGCCTAAGGTGGGTTTGTACACATGCAACATTGGAAGGTTAGTGACCTCATGAGGAAAGGTTGAAGCGTACGGTTAGGGGAAACTAAAATCGGTAAGAGTTCTAGAAATAATAGACTAGAGGAAGTGAATGCAGGTAGACGATCCTAAAGATTTTGTCAAACTATTCATGTAGCCGACCCCAACTTTGCTTGAGAAATGACTTGGTCGTTGAGCTTATATCCAGGCTACAGTTGCAAATAATGTAAATGCATTTCTAACATTTCAACCGACTTTGACAGAATATGAAATTACAGAAACAATCCTAGAGGTGAAACACAAATGATACCTCAGAGTCTCTTGATCCAAGTAAACTTCTGTCATTAATATTGGACGATCCAATCAAGGCAGTACGATCATCAATAATCATTACTTTGCTGTGCACGTATACCTGCGTGAACAATGATATTTCAGAATGTGACCTAAGCTATGTCGTATTCCATTGTTCATAACTAAAACTGAATAAGAGGTATCCACTTTCTACATATAAGAAAAGTTGTAGAAATGGATGCATGTGATGCGAGATGTTACCTGACTTGTTGCCACGGGACCTCCATCAGAAAGTTTACCATGTGATCGCAAGCCATAGAAAGAAATATAATCATGTGTTTTAGAACCAAGCATCAAGCTGAGATTATGCATTATTGAAGTTTTTTTCCAGCTAATGGTCCGATACTGCCAATGCATTAAGGCTCTAACAGTGGCTGCTCCACCGTCATCCAGACCTCCCTGTTATTGAAAAGTCATAAGTTAAAACACTTGTATCTTAGAGATTCGTATTTGAATCTGGAAAATAAAAAACCTGAAAGCCAGGTAAGAGTGGAATGACCACAATGACCCTGAAACACTTCTGTTCTTTGTGTGCTCGCAGAATACGCTTGTATAATGCTTCTAGCACACGATTCTGGATAATCTCATCTCCTGAAAGCCCTGATATGAAAAACTGATTCTGAGGAAGCAGCCAATATAAATAGCACATTGATCAGCCCATAAACAAAAAGGTTAGCACTTTGATGCGGCTTGTAATTTCTGTGAATATGAAAGAATATGCCGATGCAAAAGTAAATGTCAACGTCACAGCTATTAGAGCATGCGTACATTATAGTCTAGGTGATGTGACATTTGCTTTAACTTTTAGTTTTTAAGAAAGCCATGTTATTATACATATAAGACAGGGCTTGGAGAAAACTAGACCATGATCTGTTTCTAGAACATTGAACTTCATTATTAGTTACCTCGATGTAGATAAAATGTTCTGCTTTGTCAATGAAAGAACAATACGCACTATGAATGCTTTCTTCTGTTCGGCTTGTTCCAGCAGACCATTGGCTGACACTTCTCATAACCTAGAAATCATATATTTTTACAATACATCAGGGCATAAAACTGATCTGCAGAACTTGATATCGTGACAGAGAAAAGCAGATGAAAAATAATAATAGTAGAAATGTGTAAGCATTGGCTATAGTGCCTAGCAAGTATTTTTGGCTCAAGCTGAGAGCAGAAATAGCTATCTTTTTCATAACCAAATAGAATGATATAAATAACAAAACACAATCATAGAACATCATGATATCTTAAAATTAAATTTCACATTTTTATTGACGTTAAGAGTACAAGCTACCTGGCAACGACACGCGACAAGTGGGCCAACTTGTTCGTATTCATCAACAGAATTATCAGAATCACCTTCCTCGGGAGGTTCACACCACTCATCGGAACTTTTCTCTTGGAACTGTGTTGCTGCATTTAAGTTCATGTCACCCTGTGGATCCATAAACTCAAGGTCATCACTGGAACCTTTCACCTGTGCATTAGGAACTGAACCTACAACCTTGAACTTCTGGAGAGAGGGAAAAGAACTTTGAGTAACTCTAGTTGGTAGGTTGAGAAGATTATTATTCACATCTAGGTAATTTAACTTCCGGAATACTTCAGAATCAACAGAAAGTAGTCCATTAGGATCTGGAGGCAAAAGCAGTGGAATATCCTGTAATGGCGATTCTGAGTTACAGATATCTTGTCTGTCGACTTCTTTCTTGTTTTCTTCAACATTCTGGTTTCCAATGTCAATCTCTCTGCTTTTTCCCATGTAATGAGGGATGACCATGTGGTGGTGAGGCATGAGCAGTGGAATTGCTTGTTCATTTGGAGCTTTATTTCTCTACAGTAAAGCTAGTATAAGTTAAATGAAGTTTGACATCGGGCAAAAAAAAAAAGGAACAAACTATATTTTAGGAGCAGAAGCATCAAAGGAGAAACCTTGGCATGATTCCAGCGCTGAACAAAGTGCCTTGCAACATCGCGACATGGTGGTCCCCAAAGTGCACATTGGACATCATGCCATGGCATACGGGGATACTTTTCACGGTCCAGTTCATCTTTCATTGTGTCTTCCCAAGAATTTGGTTCAGATTCCCTAACCATACAAAATAGAGTAATTTTTTTATCAAATGTCCGTAAACCAGCCATCAAATTCTTGTAACTACTAATAGTTGCAAGAGTGGTCAACTGATTTGCCAAAACTTTGAAAAAAATAAATTATCACATGATCAGTATAGTTTCCTAATATCACCAGGATGCGTTATACATGATATTCCGCTCTCTATAACATATTTGTAAATTGAGTAGTAACTCATATCGCAAGCTATTAAGAGGACATAATGAAATTCATATTGTAGGACATATAGAGAGTCATTTGGAACACAACTTTTTCTTTCAGGATTCAAATCGTCTCTGCTATAATCTTGAAAGTCAACTTTCAATTCTCAGGAAAAAGAAGAGAGAAAAACAGGACTAACCTTGGGTTGTAATAGTCCTTTCCAGGCCATAAATGAGGAGGGCAATCGCCTACTTTGTGTTCGGTTGTGTCATAACGGCCAAAACATAAATCTAAGCCTCCAATGAAACAGATCTGATAATCAACTATGACTATTTTCTCATGGTGTGACCTATATGTAACCAGGTGCAATTGATTAGCTGAAAAACAGAAACCAAGTTCCGGAAAATATAAACAAATAAATACTCCAAGAAAAGAAGTTTCTTATTTCAATACTGTTTAAATCAAGATGATGGACGGATTTAATTCATAGGCTGCGTACCACAAATAAACACCAGTAGAGAAATGGTCAGGATAACGTAGCACTCTTACATTCTCGTGAATGCTACGAAGTCTTTTTTTACTGTATAGACTATTAATTTTCAAAGCAATAGCGACCTCCTTGTAGAGAAGAATGTAAATCTGCATAAACATAGAAGTTAAACTGAATGATACTCAAGACCATACAGCTGGTGTGATGAGGTATTAGTAACTAGATAGACGTCCAAAATTTAGAATACATCAACTGATAAAAAAATCTTAAATTTTTGCACCTGAACTCCTTGCCTAGCCTTTTCTTCCAGTAATGCATCAAGCCGATAGGAAGAGTAACTTTCAAAGGGGCGTCTGAGATACAGTTCTGGGCAAAGCCACCAACCAGTGATAAATATCTGCGTGCAGCACATAGTCGTTTGAGTCAAATGGCAAATGCTAGCATAAATTGAAGGCAATTTGTGTAATAGAAGAAAAGATAGACCTCTGATTTTGCTCCCTGTATCGCAGAAGCAATTGCTTCGAAGGCTGCATGCCCATCTATAAACCATTGTGCTTGAGTCCCATCTTCAGACAAACCCCTTGGAGGAGCAAACGAGCCAAAACGGTGAGGATGACACCAGCCCTCATTAGGCTTGAGAACAGCATCATTTATTGCAGAAACCCATTCTTTAACCTTAGAACTAGTGGTAGTTCTGAACTTTATGCTCCGGTTTCCACAAGAAACCTATCGAGGAACCAAGTTTGAATTGAATGAAAGGTCTAGTGGCTAAGGACACCATCCCAATAGAGCATGGCCTCAAGAAATTCGTAACTTCAGTATCATTGACTTTCAATTTAAAAGATAACAACTTACCTTAAATGCATAACGTAGAGGGTTTCGTTCCTTTATTGAGTGTGCTAGATATATCTGGGAGCCTACATCTCCATTTGACGCAGGTAGTACATCAAAAACAATTATATCTAGAAGTTTGGTGCCGAGAGGATCTTCTAGCAAGGCCAGGAACCCAGGTTTCAAGACAGCCCATACCTTCATGCAGATAAACAGTGACATTACATATTATAAACAGCGAGCACTATTATTCAAGTGAGGTACAGGAGCATAAATATAGTATGAGAGGAGCTGTGAACTAATTTAGTGGTGCTGATGTCTTAACTCTCCCGTGTGGAAGTACATACTCTAAACTCAACAGTAACAGATCCTTCCAATGACTAATGAAAGAACCTCGTTGAAGGCTTTGATAGAATTATATGAATGTCCTCTGTGAAAGTACTTCATTACTGCTAAATCATGCCAATTCTGTATGAAAATACATCAGTCTTCAGAAGAAAATCATTCATTTCATATATATATGGCCCCATCTTATCCATCAAATACTCAAAACATGTTCTCTGTTTCATATTTTCATTTCCCTAGAACAATACGATTTCTCTACATTCATTGGAACAAGTCCAAATTTTAAAATACAGAATGGTTCCTCAGAGTTTGGAAATTTCAGACATGCAACTCATTGTGAAAACAACAAACAAAGAGCCTTGGTTGTAACCAGAAGGATAAGAATTCGAAAACCTTAATTTTGCTCGGGCAATCAATTCAACTACCTTTTGCCAATTGTTGTTACAACAACCAAACCACTGGCATGCACAACATCTTATATCAGCATCGGTCCTAGAGACATTTGAAAGATGCTTCACCAATATAAAACCTTCTTTCAACTTTGGTCCATACTCTTGTTTGAACGATAACTTAGAAACCTCCAAAAATTTGCACACCTACAATTTATGACGAGGGAATGTTAACAGCAGAGCAGCAACAAACTGCGGATACGGATGGACCAACAAAATCTCTTATCTTTACTAATCATAAGCTTATGAAAATGATAACTTAGGTGAACTTTCTTTTCTCACCTCCCGGGAATTCGCAATATCCAAGTTTCCTAGAAAATGATTCAAATAACCTTGCATTGCCACCTTGGCTCTATCTGAGATGGTCTGCTGCCGAGTAAGAGCTGGCCGAATTATTGGCAAAGCAGCTCTGGATGGCACATTCCTGAATGCAAAAACAGCTTTGTGAAAAGCTATAACTATACTATTATACTAAACCAACATTTGGTACCAAATAATGCACTAAACAAAACAGGTCAAAGGTGCTAAAACTAGCATCTTAGCATTTAACAAATAAAAAAAAGTACCAGTTTCTGACACTTTCTTCATGATGAAAAGAAAATGATCTGTCTTCTTCATCTTCATCTTCCACAACTGCTATCTGATCTACAATCCCTAAATTTTGAAGCCATTCTTTAACCTGTCCCAAAAATTTCCATTTTGAGATGAAAACAAAAAGGATCCATGAACTATACAAAACGTGCCGATTTAGTCTATGAACTATTAATCGAGTCAATTTAGTCAATTTAGTTCAAATGTTTTCAAAAACAGTACATTCCGTCAAATCCAATCCATGGACGGAATCAGTTAGTTCTTGCTTACATTTGACGGATTCTGTCCATGTACTTGACGGAATGTACTAATTTGACACTATTTCTAAAAACATTTGGACTAAATTGACACGATTGAATAACCTTTTACTAAATTTGATATTTTCCCAAACAAAAAAAAACATATGAACAGAACCAAACATGAAATTACAGTAACCAAAACCTGGTCTTGTTTCTCATGAAATTCCTCAATAATTGCTCGTTTCTTCAAAGTGAAATGCAGATAGAGCACTTTTGAAGCTTTCTTCACCAGCTGCCACTTGAACTGCAATTCACACAGAGATCAATTTAGAGAACAAATCGAAGTCTCCGATTGTTTCGAAAACTAATTTGGATTCAATTTCAAGGTTGCAGAGAGAATCTAAGTGAAGTGCCTGTTTGTACTGAAACTCAATGGTGTATGAGAGAAGCATGGGACTGATATCGCCGGTGTCGGGCCTCGACACGGATACGACCGTAGCTTTTGGCAGTTCCTCAAAAACCCGATTCGGCTCCGCGCGGTGGTTCCGGGTGGCGGAGTGCGGCAGAGAACCCGCCGCCGGCATTGATTCCGACCGAATCGGCTGGTGGCTGCCAGCCATGAGCGGCTCCGAGGACATCGACCCTTTTGAAGTTACAGAAAACCCAGTTTGGCATGTCCTTTTTCCGGTCGCCGGAGATGGAATTTGTGAGAAAGCTCGAGAAGAGAAAGGTGTGGGTTTTTATAGCTTTCACAGTTTACGTTTCTTGCGGGTTTTTTTTTACCGGGAAAAGGAGTCTGGTGGTTGCTCGTTGTGATAGAGTGACACGAAGTGCACGGACTCTCCGTGAGAGCCACATGTAATTGTGACACGTGTACGAGATACGATTACGTGGCATTTTACACCACCCGTGACAGACAGATTCCGTGAACTTCAGAATCGCATAGAGTTCTTAAGTGGGTAATCATTAGTTTATGCCGACGTGTGAAATGACTGAATTACCCTCGAGCATTTGTTTGTTTAGACATAAATATGTTCTGTCATCTAGTTAAAAAAAAAAAAACAAATAAGGTATGTGCCTTTTATTCCTTTATTTTATTTTGGCACCACTTTCACAAATTTATGGGTAAATTTAGACACATTAATAGGTGCAAAAACAACTTCATAGCTAATTTCTTAAAACAAAATCGAGCTTTCAGACAATAATTAGTGACTTTTTATACATTTAATTGTGTGAAAATTAACATACGTATTTAGATATTATTGAACTTTCATACATTTATATGAATCGTCAATTTTTCAAAAATAAATTGTTCTTACATTTCATAAAGTTCTTTTAATAATTAGAACCAACTCTGCATGAAACAAAAACTTTATTCACGTTTTTTACAGTTTTTGAATTGCATAAAGTATATTTGATAAATTTTTGTGGTAAAATAATGCAAATTCACACATTTTGCACGTAAAATCCGAAATCAACAAGATCGATTTTATTAAACCGTTACAACACAAATAGTCGGCCTTTTTTGTCATGCAATACAATGCAACTTGAAGAGGAGGGAGGGTAATTTCGTCCAAAAAAAAGACATGTCCATGTTACTTGAGTTCCTGAACCATCAACAGCAGTTGTATACGATACGGCATATCCTAAAACAAGAATATCCTCCTTTCTGTGATTATAACTGAGAATATGCCAATTTGCCTATAATGATTGGTATCATCCATTTGTGTGTATCCTAAGATTATACACTTTATATTAATATATTGAAGATTAGCATCACATTTGGAATAAACTTTGGTAGTTGAATGTTCATTGATCCAACCTAAAAAGGGAAAACTTAATGACAGATCAATTATAAATTCATAATACTGTGACAGTTTCAAATTAATACTCCAAAAGTTTTCCTAACAACTTGATTAGATCTTCTATCGTTTTTAAGAGTTCGTTTGAGCGGACTCTCTCCGATTTTTGAATCTAGCTCTAGTAGTAAATTGATGATATAATTATATGATAAGGTAAAATGAGTTTACCTCATTCGTGTTTTTCGCTATACGATAGGTCTTTGTGTATGACTAATTGGCCTAACTACTAGGCCAACAACTCACTATCCTCCAAGCCCTCTCAACGTGTTTCTCGAAAGTTTTTTTTTTGGGGATTGCATCCCCTCTTAAGACAAACATAAACAACGAGAGATTCATTTTCATGATATCTCGAAATTACTATTCCCAAACAAAATGTTGAAATCCATACGCTCCGTGACTGTGTCCCAAGCTACATAAAAACGAGTAGATCGAATTACAGTTTCAGCCAATCTTACGATGAGTGGTAATTGGGTTTGTGAAGATATCAATGATCCTAGAAAAGGAAATGAGATATTTTCCTGAGCAAGAAGCAATGGCAGAGTCTCCTAGGGGATGACGCAATGGTTAAGAACACACATCCCCATGTGGGAGGTCGTGAGTTCAAATCTCATTGCGTCGGGTGGAGTAGAGTGAGGTTTAAAAGGGAAAGTTACCCCCTATTGTGTAGCTCAACAAACATAATAATCAATAGAAAAAAAAAGAAATGGCAGATGATACAAGATCAATATGCAAGAAACATTAGCACAACTTGTGAAACAAAAGACAACATAGAACCAACTAATACTACATTATTTGCTCAAAATAAAATAAAATTAATACTACATTATAGGAAAATTGGAAAAATGAATTAATAAACTTTGACAGTTAAGCTCACCAAGCAACGTTAAACTTTGCTTCTCGTCCTCTCTTGGCTTGAAATAAAGGCATAACTTTGAACTGATGCCATTTAAAGAAAGACATTAAATTAAATATGAGATAGAGTTCGAGAATAATCAACTTCTGAGCAGAGCTGGCAATTTGGACGGCACCCGACCCGAAGCTTGCCCGATCCAAATCCAATATGACTAATTTTGGAATCGGATTTATCTTGTGAAATTTTGAGTCGGGCAAATTGTACGATTCTGCACATTTTACGCTTAAAAACTTAAACCTGATCAAACTGGAGTACTTCGAACTGACCCGAAATCTGACTCGGCGCCAATTCTACTTCTGAGTTTTATTTCTTTAATCCATGTAAATAATATGAAGATGAACTTTACTCTCTATTCTTTATATACTTCAAAAACTGATTTGTTGGAGCATATAGCAAGCACTTTGCTCTAAGTAGTGAGCAAAGTGTTTGCTTGCTTAGTAGTTTCTATTTGCACCCAGTCACTACAAGAATTCTTACTTTCCGCGACAACCTTATTTGTACCGTTGTATTTTTTGAGTCGATCATTTCGGTGTGGTGAATATTCCAAGTCATCTCGGTGATTTTTTGACGAACCCGCCTTCGAACTAGACTGATATGAGCTACTTAGATGTTGCATTTTGCACCAATCGAAATTAAGAGTGAGTCTACGCAATTTTGAGACACTTGTTAACTCCGTATTTGCTATATCAAATATGAAATGTTAAATCTACCCTTGGACTTGACTTGGCAATGTGAATTGGATTTCTAATTATGGTGTGCCATGCTTAAAGACAACAATATTTAGCATTTCAATTAATTAGGTCAACCATTTTATGTTCTTTGATTTGAAAAATGAGAATATATATTTTCTTCAGTTGAGATTTAACCAACTTAACTTTGCCAAACATGATGGACAAATTAAATAAAACATATAGAGAAGCTTCAATATTTCAATTCAACCATGGTAAAGTGGGCACACTTGCATATTCTTTCATGTGAAAAGGAGAGGAAAATTGCAAAAAAGGTTAAAGATATGAAATGCAAAAGCTGGTATTTGCTTTTCTGGAATCATGATGTATATGTTGTGTGTAAATTTCTGTCATTGATTCTTCAGAATTTTCTCATTTCTCAGTGCTTCACAGATCATATGTCTAGTTTTTAAAGTATATATATTTTGCGAGTGATATTAATTTACGAATTCGATATCGTTGGCGGTGAGAATAAGTGAATAACGGTCCCCAACTTAAAGAGAAAAATCGCGTTGTTATAGCTCAATATCCGAAAAATCCACCAAGGCAAAACCCATTAAAAATAGGGTAAAATATTTCTAGATCTTTTGGACTTGTCTATACATACTATAAAAGCTGGACCAAAAAACAGGTTTATAATCCATATTAGAG